>PVKA01024353.1:0-34356 GCA_004027165.1 Ctenomys sociabilis | reverse complement strand
TTCAGGAAACTATCACGACTTTTTGAGTGTTTAATATGCTCAATACGCACATTAATCCTCTTGGCAAATATCTTGCCCTTAACTTGCTTGTTTACAACAATGCCAACAGCATGCTGGGTAATGTTGTAGACTCTTCCAGTTTTGCCATGGTAACATTTGTGAGGCATTCCTTTTTGCACAGTACCCATTCCCTTGATGTATACAATATCACCCTTTTTGTAGATTCGCATGTAAGTGGCCAAAGGAACAACCCCATGTTTTCTAAAAGGCCTGGAAAACATATACCGGGTTCCCCTCCTCTTGCCCTTTGTGTTAGTCATTTTGGCAAATTACTGGAAGATGGCGGTTCCGGCCGAAAGGACAAGTTTACCCCTTTGAAAAAAAGAATGCACAATTCTACAAGTAGCCAACACATGACAAGGATTTTGAACTAAGTTAGTAAAAGAGAGATAATCAATATATGTGGCGATATAAGAATCAACAGAACTTAATGATGGACATAAGACAAGGTCTCTTGTGTCAAAAATACCTGCTAGGTTCTATTCTTGGGTGACTAGCAAACTATTAATGACAATGAAACAATGTGGAAGTTAGTTGTGGAAGTCAATTTGGAAAGGACAAATATTGGAATTAAGAAAAAAACCCAAATGATTCAAGTAGAGAAATGTAATAAGCAGTTGAAAATGAGAGACCATCATTCAGGTAAGTAGTTTATGGCTAAATTAGAGATTTGAGACTTTCATGTAAAAGTTAAGTAAATGACGTATTTAACAGATTTTGAGTGTACTAATTACCTCAACTTGAAAAATGGGTCATTAATGAAGAGAGATTGAAGGGAGGAGTGAGGATGGGGACAGCAGTATGATAGCAGAACTGGTCTGCTGGTCATATCACCTGGATTCTCCCCTGGCTTTTTCACTAGTTACATGTTCTTCAGAAAATTGCCTACCATCCTCAGGTTTCAGGCTTTTCACATATGAAGGCACACTAGTGAAGGAGCACAAAGACTACTTCTGCCTCAAACTAGCACCTATTTTTGAAATAATAAAAACAGCATTTAAAACATGGGTCAATAATATATTTTTAAATGAATAAAATTAAATAAATAAAAATTAAATTAAATTTTAAAATGAATAAAATATCACCATTGTGTTCCTGTTGTGTATATGAAATATAATGACCACTATAGAGGAAAAATAAGGAAATATAAAGGAAAGTAAAAATAATTGAATGCAGTGTCAAGCTATAATACCTGCTTTCAAGGAACTTAAAATTTCTGACCCATTCTTTTTTTTTTTTTTTTTTGTGAAACCAGGGATTGAACTCAAGCCCTTGCACTTGCTAGAGAAGTGCTTATTCCACTAAGCCGTTTTCCTGGCCCTGGAACTTAAAATTTAATTGAACCTACTGTCCTTGTTTTCAACTGATACACAATAAATCCTAATTTATCTGTCATACTTCTGTACAATTTGATTGGGAAAGAAATGGTTAAATTTCATTCTGATACAAAGTTGTGTTTATCAAGTTTTTGCTTTGCTAGAATGTTCTGAAAAATTCCCTGACTTTTCCAACAGTTAAACTAAAGGAAAAAATAAGAAAGTAATATAATAAATGAGCTATGAATCTAATGTATCTGACTAAGCAATTTTTACTTTTATTAGTACCTGCTTATAATACATGATTAGATTTATCATGCGGAGTTGGTTCATATACATAATGCATCTTAATTATGTTCACTAGTCTTCCCCAGTGTTCCAGCTTGCCTCCGTTCATCTCTTACACCCCTCATTCATTTACAAAAGGTTCTCACCATGTTTCCTATTACCTGTCTTTAACTTTGCTCTTTAAATTATTTATACTTTGAGATTTTTATATAAGAAAAGCCATGTGATAAATGGATGCAACTAGAGACTGAAATAAAGGTGAAATAAATCAGCATGTGCAAACTTTGTATTGTCCCACTACAATTTGAGAATCTGAAAGAGTAAATAAAATATGAAAGGTACAATAGATACTGTGAAAAGGAAAGTATCTGTTTCAATGTGCAGGAAAAACTAGGATGAGGAAAAGGACAAAAGAAAAAAGGAAAAAATATATATTTATGTATATAGGCAGAATAATTTTGATAATTATACTGCTGATTTGTGCTCATCTTTTAATAGAAGCAGTTAATGCTCAATTTTTTCTTCTTATTCTGTTTTTTCTATTTAACTTCTTATAACTTTTGTTGTTGTTTTGGGGTTTTTTTAGCCAATTTTGCACATTTATATCTGGTAACCTAAACAACTAATTTGCAGATAACATTATGCAATACAGCAACCATTAGTGAATTCCTATTACTTTAGTCAAATTTTGCATCATTTTAATGCTATTTTTAATTACTATTTCATATTCTTTAAAAAGAAAAGAAAAGCCACGTGATGTTTGTATGAAACAATTTAAGAGGAGCTGATCTGATTCAACACTTTTACTGGACACTAAGTATAATGATTCTTGCTATATTCTACAGAAACTATACATATTTATTCACTCTAATTTTTTGTTAAGTCTATAAGTCAGCGGTGCGGACAAGGCTAATAACAATTTACTACAAGTAAGAAGAAAAAGGAAAAAGGAAGTAAAAGCAAAATTTAATTCCTTGACTGAACAATCCAAGGTTCTAACATCTAATACCCTGGATTACCTTCTTCCTAAAGCCTTCCACAACTAACCTTTCTACCAACTATTTGTTCTGTATCCTCTAAAACCCTTTTCCCATTTTGAGTAAGTTCTGCCACATCCTAAACCTCTACAAAGAATTTTCCCACTATCTCATTGCCTTAAGATATTTGGTTCTTGTCAGAAAGTGTTTTTTATTTTGTTTTGTTTTGTTTTGTTATTTGCAGATACAATCAGCGCTTCTCTGGCAAGCGCAAGGGTCTGAGTTCAATACCCGGTTCCGCCAAAAAAAAAAAAAAAAAAAGAACCAGGGATTAAATTCAGATCCCTGAACTTGCCAGGGACGCACTTATTGCACTGATCCATCTCCCAGGCAAAAAGGGCAGAAGGATTATTTTTGGCAGCCTCAGAATGCCTTCAGGGCAGGTCTGGTTTGGCTTGAGGATCTGGGGATAGAACCACAGCATCCTGAGCCTGACTTCTTTCTTTAAGCAGGCACTTAAACAACTGAGCTAATGGGCAGGTCCCCATGGTTCTTGTCATTAAATTTTTTCTACCTTCTATGCACTAGGAGATAGTCTGTATGCTGTCTTCTGGCTCCCTGGAGTTACTACTAAACCATTACTCCTTTGTAAAAGCCATAGTGCAAAAAAGACATTTTATGTGTTAGTCTCAAATCATCCCTATTGTTGTCACTATCTACTAATCTCCTATTGTCCCCCAATTCATTGAATGTGTTAGAATTTGGCTAAGTCTTCCTTTCATAACAAAGTTTTCTCTCACTTCATTAAGAAATTCTCACATTCTCTTAATTCAATGAATAGAGGCATCTGCTCTAATAGTGTTTGTAAACAGAATATCATGTATGCACTTGTACAACAAAAAACACTATGAAAACAATATGCAATGTATTAATTATTGAATCTGTTCTATTAATTTGATTTGAAAAAAAGGAAAATGTAAAAAAAAGAAATTAAGTCTCATAGGGATGAGTAATCTCCATTACACAGCTGTACTTTCTTTTTCCTTTATGTGCCAGTATTCTTTTCTCATTGTACATCTTCTAGTATCTACCTATTACTAAATTTATACACATAAATTTGATTTCTCTACAGTTGTATATTAGACCTTTTATGATCTAGCTCCTACATTTTATCCCAATCTAATTCACAATTTTAACCCTAATACTTCAATCACACATATAAATACACACATATGCACACATGTACACCTACAATCTTACATTTCAGGCACATTAAGTGTTCCCTGAGTATGCCAGGTTACTTCACACTTCCATGCCTTACTCATTCTTTTACCTTCTTGCCTAGAATGTTCCTCTCCAGCTGTCATCCTCTTGTCTCTTTCATCTAACACACACAGTTTAATATTTCTACTCCCTGTGTTTATATATTTTTTTCACAGAAGCAGTAAACCTATGTTTCCCTCTAGTAGAAAGTCAATGTTTTATAGGCAGGGCCTGGGTCTTATTTTCCAAAGATCCAGCAAATAATTAATACAGAAGTAGCTAATAATATCCTTTATAATATATTTAGTATATCACAGTGGTATAGAGGATAATGAAGTTTTTATGGAGAATATGGTATAAGAATTTGTCTAAAGGTTGTTAAAATATATCTAACATCAATAGGGACAAAAGGTATTTCATAAATGGCAATACGGCTCAAGCACACAGAAGGAACAATATGGGCTGAAGCTGGTCATAGTGTAATATCATCTACATATAGTAAAAAAGAATGGAAAATTATAAGGATGGACTATTGTTGAAGTTTATATAATTCTTTGAACTATACTTAATAGCTTACAGAGATGTGTGATAAGGATGTAATATGAGAACTGTGCCTTAAGAATAATTCAGCCTATGTGATAAGAATACTTTAAGTGAAGAAAATTAAAAATACACTTGCTATTTATAATATTCAGCAAACAGTACTCCCATATTACTACCAAAAAAGAGAAAAGAAATGGATCACTCCTTGGCATCTGTGCAGTCCTCTGCAGAACTTGTTCAACTGCCATGAACTGCATATGAATTTGTCTTATGTGTTGGTGTATAGTGAAAATACTTGTTTAATATAAAGCTCAATAATTTGATAGAGTGAAAACAGCACTGGCTATGACTCAAGAATATACTCTCTACCACCAGATTAGCGTGCTACTTTCAACAACAACTTTATCTTTCTGGGTCATAAAGTGAATGGAGTTTCATTAGATACATTCTAAGTGCACTTTAAGCATCTATAAAACTAAATCATTCAATTTCAAATAGATTTTTATAGCCACTTCAGGTATCTGCCCTTTACTAGGTAGTTTTGTTTGAAAATTAATTTCAGTATGCCTAGCCGGGCGTGGTGGCGCATGCCTGTAATCCCAGCACTGGGGAGGCTGAGGCAGGAGGATTGTTGTGAGTTCGAGACCAGCCTGAGCTACAAAGTGAGTTTAAGGCCAGCTTGAATTGCATAGTGAGACCCTGTCTCAAAAAGACAAAAAAAAAAGTAAGTACCATACTTACTTTTCATAGACTTGTTCACAATGACTTGGTCAGTTTAAGGCTGGAAATAGAGCTTTCATTTCTTTTCTTGGGATTCATTCTGTAATTATGAATGCACTAAATCTTCACAATAACCTGGATATCAGAAAATTAGTATGTTATTCTTTGTACTACTATTTCTTTTTCTAAAGTGTGCTCCAGTAGCTCTGGTGAAATTTTTCTAACAGAATGCACCTTAGAGAAGCAAATTTGATATTATGCTAATAGATTTACAATAACAAAAGGTAACCTGAGAAGTTAAAAAAGCTCTAATGGAATCAAATGTATATTTTATCTATAGGCATTCAAACGTTTCTGAGGGGTGTGAAGTTGTAATAAATGTACTTTTTATGATAAATGCCTCTCTTTTCCTGATTTATAAATAAAGTGAAGCTTCATTTCCAACTTTATACCCAGTGCTTTCCATTTTTTTAGCTTTTATTATTTTAAAGAGAATTTAAAAACATAAAAACAAAACAGAATTTCAAAACATGATGATAAGAAATCATAAATGGTTCCTATATTGCATATTGTTATCTTCAAAGTAGTTGTGCAGATTACCAGATATAGACATGCAAAATTAGTTTAAAAAAAAAGAGCAGTATCTGTGACGGGTCATTTCCTTCTGTAGCCTGGTCTGGCTTTCACAGTCTTTCTTTTCCTTAGCAATTTTATTACTCGATATGATTTAATCATAAACATGCAGAAAGATTTAGTGATAAGAATGTTGACTTTGTGCTCAATTGTAATCATAAAAATTTGAAAATGACATAAATGTCTAACAATGTAGTCTGAGTAAAACAAGCCATGAACACTCTTACAATGAGATATAATATGACTATACTAAGGTATTTAGAGGTTTTGAAGTTATTGCAGTATAGTTTTAACCTTAAAGGGTATTCTAGTTTTGAAATATTGAGTAATGCTAGTTGAGTTAAAAATAACTATGCAGTTTTTACTCAAAAAATCAAGACATCATTAGGTTGCTCTTAAGTATTTGAAATACATACACACACACACACGCACACACACACATACACACACACACACACACACACACACACATATATATATATAATTTTATCTTATTGCTTTTGCATCTTTACTCCAAAATTAGCTATAATGAATGCCCACTAGATTTTAATATAAAAGCTATGTATTTTGAAACTACATGATAAAGAAAATGTACTTGATTTGCAGCAGAAGACTGAAAAGAAAAGCAGCTGCTTGCTGCAATGACAGAGAATAATTTATGTAATACTTCCAAGACATATAGTCCTACCTTGCCACCTTGAGATGATAATAAATAACAACCACTCTTACAATGAAGCGATTTCAGAGGGCTACAATGGAAAGCCAAAGAAATAGTAGTTCTAAAATCACATGTTAAGCAAATGCAAAAGTTCCCTAAAGAAAGATGCTGGAAGAATAATCAAGAACAGAAGGCTGTATTTCTGCATAGCAGTACTATATGTGAGGTGGCATACAACAAATGGGATTGGGCCGGGTGTGGTGGCGCATGCCTGTAATCCCAGCACTCAGGAGGCTGAGGCAGGAGGATTGTTGTGAGTTCAAGCCCAGCCTGAGCTACAAAGTGAGCTTAAGGCCAGCCTGAACTGCATAGTGAGACCCTGTCTCAAAAAGACAAAAAACAAAACAAAACAAAAAAAAAAAAATGGGCTTTAAAGGATTTAAAATATTAATCACTACACCAATTTTTATTTCTACCAATAAGTATTTTAATAATTCTATGACAATATTCATTTAATCACTTAAAGAGTTTGTGAAAAGAAACATTTGGAAACTTTTGATCCACATTACATTTAAAATCTTATTTGTAGCAAAAAATTTATACAAACTGAAAGTTTATGAACATACTGCTCTACAAATATATCTGCTTTTCTTTATTCACCTTATCTCAAGTTTCCCTGCTCCCCAATTCTATCTTCTCTTCGCTCCTTCTCTCTCCTTCTCTCTTCCTTTTTCCTCTCACCTCCCCTCTACTGTCCCCCTGTCCCTTCCCTTTCTCTCTGTTTTACTGTCTCTCTCTGTCTGTCTGTCTCTCTCTGTCTCTCTGCCTCTGTCTCTGTCTATCTGTGTCTCTGTCTCTGTCTCTTTCTTTCCTCCCATCCCACAATTATATCAAAAACAACTAGTATTCATTTGCAGTTTACCTGAAAATTTTTCTGTTCTCTATTAATCCAATTGCAAAAGTTTTATATATTTGATACGTAGGAAAAAAATCCAAAAGAAACTGAGTTTCATTGATTTATAAAACTACTGCTAAGCTTATATGTTCCTCTTTTTCATTCAAATGATACTGACATAATTGGTTAAAGTAGAAAGAAATCAGAATAAAAGTTCTTAGGAATAACTACCCTCTCATTCCTTGGCAAGAGTAATGGAGTCAAATCTGTACTTCAACTGAATCTTACAACAGTTTTCCAAGCCCAAGTGGTTTATAAAAATGGATATTTTTTTGGTGTGTTACCAGGGACTGAACTCAGGACCTTGCACTTTCCAAGCAAGGGTTTATTCTACTGAGTTATCTCCCTAGCTCTCACAGTCTTAACTGGGTGCTCCATACAGTACCATGGGGAAGTGGGACAGTTGGGTGGCCTACATGATTCCAGTATCAATGGCAAGATCAAGAGGTCCAATCCAGTCTTCAGAGCCAACCATCCAGGATTATCTGGATCGACAAAGGCCTACCTAGGAGGAAGTGAACAAGCAACTAGAAAAGAAAAAAAAAAAAAAAGACTCTAAGACTTTGGTTGAATTTGAGGAAAAAAGAATGAGAATTGAAAGAAAACTAGAAAAGCACAAGGAGAAATTATTAAATGGAAATGATATCTCATCCAAAAATAAAAAAAAACAGAAAGAAGAAAGAAGAAATCTGTAAGTATTCCTCTTCTTCATTAAGTTCTGATTCTTCCAGCAATTCTTCAGATTCTGAGGATGAGGAAAAGAAGCAAGCAAAAAGGAGAATGAAAAAGAAGAACCATTCATATAAATCTTCTGAAAGCCCCCTGTGAGAAACTGAGTCAGACAGTAAGGGTAGTTTAAAAAAGAAAAAGAAGTCAAAGGATGCAGCTGAGAAAAAAAAAAAAGGACTTACCAAGAAAAGATGCATCTTGAAGATAAAGCTTTTACATCTGAGACCTTGTCAGATTCACATCATACTGAAGAGGTACAAGCAAAAAAGAAGAAAAGCAGTGAAGAATGACAAAAAGCAACAGAAAAAAAAAAGAGGCACAAGAAATAAGGTTCTAGTCAACAACTTCTTCGGGTAACCCACTACTGTCATGAACTGCTGGACTGTGTTGGAATGTTTTGCTGAATCCAAGCACCTATAATATTTGAATGACAATGGAACTCTCATCTTTGACAGGACTAAACAAAAGGGGGGATGCAAGGGAAGAACCATTCTGTGTTTGTATAAACAGTACAGTTACGATAGATGTGAAGTGCTTTGGTGTAGTTCCATGAGAAGCAATATATGCACTAGTGGTGCTTAGACAGGATATCCTGTGTGCTTCTTATGCTACGGATAACCACTGGGAAGATAACAGTGTAAATGAATTAGTTATTGAAACTGTACTATAATACAGCTTTGAAAAACAGATAGGTATGCAGCTACATTCTCTTAATTCATTGATCAGAGGCATCTGCTCTAATAGTATTTGTGCATGGAACATCATGTATGAACCTTGTGCAACAGAAAGCCAATATGAAAACAATGTGCAGTGTAAAAAATGAAATAAAATATTGTGTCAAAAAACGTCATAAAACTGTCAACATTTGCTGGTTAAGCAAATCTATATACAACTGATAATGGATTACAACAATTTTTTCTGAGAAAAATATTTTGTACTTATAAATATATACATTTTTTAATTTTTATTAGTTTATTGAAGCACAAATATCAATGATACAGTTTTAAGATACCTTGACAAGATGGATTTGATAAACTAATACATTGCAAACTGTTTTCATAATGTTTTGGTATAGAAGGTGCATACATGATATTATACTCACAGACATTAATATAGCATATGTGACTTATCAGTAAATTAAGAGAGTGTAACTGTTTGCATATCTTATTATTTATACCTCAATCAAATAAAAGATTCAATAATTAATATTTTCTATCTTGTTATTTTCCTAGTGGTTGTCCATAGTACTAGAAGCCAACATAATATACTGTCCAACCACCATTAGTGTAAATCTTGCATCTCATAGAATTATGTAGCAGCACAGCGTTATCTATCCCAACTGTAATGTCTATACACACACATCATGATTCTTCCTTTCTATACCCCTTTCTTTGCCTACACCTGTCAAAGATGGGCACTCCATTGTCCATCAACTATCTTAGGTGCTTGAACTCGACACCACAATCCAACACAGTCCAGCATTCCATAACAATAGTGAGTCATCCGAAGATGCTGTCGATCATAGCCATTTACAGCTCAAATTATTATGGCCCTGCGGTGTATACTTCATTTTTATACTTCTCTGAAAGTTGGCCAAGACCTAGAAAGGTCTTGCTATCTACACATGTACTTTTTGTTTGTTGTGAGGTCAGTGAAGTCCCCTCAGGGTTTAACTTGTAGTCCTGTACCTTATTCTGTAGATGCTTTATGCTTTGTCTGTGTCATCCATGTGGATGAGTAACGGCCAATGCTTGACCATATTGCTCTTTGTGAGAGCCTGAGAGAAAGTTTTCTCTCCATGTGACTATCCCCAGGCACACTATAGAACTTCAATCCATTTCCTCTGTGGCTCCATAATCTCCTTGTTCAGAAAATTTGGAGCTCAACTGAGTTTCATGATGTTGCAGTACAGGTTCTCCTATGTCCTGAGTCTTCACTGACCTTGAAAGGCTAGAGCCAAAATGTTGGCTGGCCTTGTGGCTCTTCTATTTGTCCAACTTTGATTTGTGAACTTAGGTTGCTAACCATCCAGAAGAAAAGCTGATTAGCATTCTGGAGCATATGCCATTCACTTTGCCTTATCTGACTCAATTGATTTTACTTGTTGTACATTTCCTTTTGTATTTCTGCTTTTCGCTTCTTATACTAGGGAGACTATACGATATTTACACATGTGTGTCTGGTTTATTTCACTGATTAGTATATGTTCAAGTGGCATCCACTTCAATATAAATGCTTCAAGCATATCATTCTTAATAGCTGAGCAATACTCCATTGTATAGAAACACCACATCTTTTTCAACCATTCCTCATGTGATGGACATCTTGGTTGTTTCCAAGATTTTGCTATCACACATTGTGATGCTATGAACATAGGTACACATATATTACTATGATGCAATGTTTTCAATTCCTCTGGGAAAATTCCCAGTAGGGGGATAGCCGGCATGAATGGGATTTCTAGTCCTACACTTTTGAGGAGTCTCCACACTAACCTCACAATGGTTGTACCAGTTTACATTCCCCCCAGCAGTGGAGAAGTATTCCCTTTTCCCCACAACCTCTGCAACATTTGTTGTTGTTTGATTTCCTTATGATAATCATTCTTTCTTCAGTGAGATGGTATTTCAGTGCTGTTTTTATTTGCATTTCACGGATGACTAGCGATGTGGAGCATTTTTTCATATATTTATTCACTTCTTTAATTTCGTCCTCTGAGAAGTGTGTATTCATCTCAGATGCCCATTTCTGAATTGGGTCTTTAAATTTGAGGGCCCTGTTATATCTTAGTTCTTTATATATTCTAGACAGTAGTCCTCTGTCTGATTGCTTATTAGATAGGATTTTTTCAAAATTTGTGGGTTGTCTTTTCACTCTGTTATCAATTTCTTTTGACATGAAGAAGCTCCTTAAGACGAGTTGATTCCAGTTGTTGATTCTTTCAAGTGCTTCCCGTATGAATATATGTTTGTTCATGAACTCTTTACCTAACCCTGTGTCTTCAAGAGTTCCTCCAACTTTCTCTTCCAGGAGATTGAGTGTTTCTGTTTTAATGTTTAGATCTTTAATCCATTTTGACTTTAACTTAGTGCATGGTGGTAGAGCTGGGTCAAGTTTTAGTTTTTGGCATGTAGAAACACTAGTTTTCCATCACCTTTTGTTAAAGAGGCTATCTTTCTTCCAGTAAGTATGATTGGCCCCTTTGTCAAAGATCAGATGGCTGAGTGTGTTCATAGATGCTTCTGCACCTTCGAATCTATTCCATTGATCCTCAGGTCTATTTTGTTGCCAATATCATGTAGATTTTATCACAGTGGCTATGTATATAATTTCAAGTCAGGAATTGTGATGCCTCTTGCCTTCTCTTTATTGGCCAAGATTGCCTTTGCTATTCTAGGTCATCTGTGGTTCCAAATAAATTTTAGGAATGATTTCTCTGTATCTGGGAGGTATGGTGGTGGCAGTTTGATAGGGATTCCATTAAATCTGTACAGCAATTTTGGGAGTATGGCCATCTTCACGATGTTGGTTCTTTCTATCCAGGAGCATGGAATACCTTTCCATTTTCTGAAATCTTTTACAATCTCTTTTCTAAGGGTGTTGTAATTTTCTGTGAAAAGATCTTTGACTTCCTTGGTGAAGTGAATCCCAAGGTATTTCATTTTCCGAGGTGCTATTGTAGAAGGTATTGCTTCTATTGTTTCCCTTTCAGTGTGCTTGTTATCTGTGTAGGGGAATGCTATTAATTTTTGAATGTTGATTTTGTATCCTGCTATGCTTCTGACTTTCCATATCAGTTCTCATAGCTTTGGTGGATTTTTTGGGGTCTTCCAAGTAAAGTATCATGTCATCTTTAAAATAGTGAGAATTTAACTTCTTCTGTAACTATTCTTATTCCCTGTATTTCTCCCTCTCTTCTAATGACTGTTTCAAAGGATTCCAAGACTATATTGAAAAGTAGGGGTGATAGAGGACATCCTTGTCTTGGATGTGATTTTTTTTTTTTTTTTTGGCAGAACAGGGGATTGAACTCAGGCCCTTACACTTTCCAGGGAAGAACTTATTCCACTGAGCCATCACACTGGCCCCTGGACCTGATTTAAGAGTAAAAGATTTCAGTTTTTACCCATTTAGGATTATATGAGCTTTTGGGTTGCCATAGATGACTTTTATCAAGTTAAGCTACAGTCTATCTATTCCAATTTTCTGTAGGACCTTGAACATGAATGAGTGTTGGACTTTGTCAAAAGCTTTCTCTGCATCAATTGAGATGAGCATGTGGTTTTTAGATTTCAGTCTATTAATATAGTGTATTACATTTATAGATTTTTGAATATTGAACCATCCTTGCATCACTGGAATGAATCCTACCTGGTCATGGTGTATGAACTTATTGACGATTTGCTGTATTCTATTTGCCAGTATTTTGTTGAGTATTTTTGCATCTATGTTCATGAGGGAGATTGGCCTGTAGTTCTCCTTTTTGGTTGTGTCTTTCCCTGGTTTTGGAATCAGTATTATACTTGCCTTCAGAAATGATTTTGGGATGACTGTTTCCTTTTCAATTTAATTGAAGAGTTTGTGGAGTGTGGAGAATATATCTTCTATAAATTTCTTATAGAATTCAGCTGTGAATCCATCAGGCCCTGGACTTTTCTTTGTCGGTAGGCTTTTTATTATGTTTCATATTTTTTTGGCTGTTATCGGCTTATTGAGAGTTGTTATATCTTCTTGATTCAGTTTTGGTAATTTGTACCTTTCGAGGAATCTGTCCATTTCTTCTGTGTCTTCTATTCTGTGAGCATAAAGATTCTCGAAGTAACTATTGTTAATCTTCTGAATTTCTGCTGGGTCTCTGGTGATTTCATCCTTTTCATTCCTTATTGCTTGTACTTGAATTTTCTTTTGCCTCTTTTTGATGAGGTTGGCGAGATGCTTATCAACTTCATTTAGTTTTTCAAAGAACCAACTTTTTGATTTGTGGATTCTTTGAACTGTTTTCTTCATCTCAATTGAGTCAACTTCTGCTCTAATCTTTATGATTCCTGCCCGTCTTTGTGCTCTGGGTTTTGTTTGCTCTTCTTTTTGTAGTTGCTGGAGGAGGCCAGTGAGATGGCTCAGTGGAGTAAGCGCTTCCCTGGCAAGCACAAGGGCCTGAGTTCAATCCCTGGTTCTGCCAAAAAAAAAAAAAGTAAAACTAGTTGTTGGAGATGCAACATTAGGGTGCTAATTTGTTCCCTTTCTGTTTTCTTAATGTGTGAGCTCATAGCTACAATTTTCCCTCTAAAAACTGGTTTCATCACATCCTATAAATTCTGGTAAGTTGTACTTGAATTTTCATTGAATTGTAGATATTGTTGAATTTCTTGTTGAAGTTCTTCTGCAACCCATTGATTGCTGAGTAGGGTGTTGTTTAGTTTCCATGAATTTAGTGGGTTTTTCTGGTTTCTTTTGTCATTTATTTCCAGTTTCAATGCACTGTGGTTGGATAATATGCATGGGATAATTTCTATTTTCTTGCATATACTTATGCATGACCTCTGGACTAGTATGTGGTCTATTTTGGAAAATGACCCATGTGCAGCTGAAAAAAATATGTATTCAGCTGTGTTTGGGTGGAACACTCTGTATATGTCCACCAGGTCCATTTGTTCCAAGCTCTGGTTCAGTTCTGCTACTTTCTTGCTAATTTTTTGTCTAGTTGACCTATCTTTTTGAGATAAGGGTGTGTTAAGGTCTCCTGTTAAGAATATGTTCTTAGACATTAAATTTTTCATGTCCGTTAAGATTTGTCTTACATAGTTGGGTGGTCCTGTGTTTGATGCATAGATATTTATGAGTGTTACTTCTTGATCTTGAATTTTTCTCCTGACCAATATATAGTGGCCTTCTTTGTGTCGTTTGATCATTCTTGGTTTGAAGTTGAGACTGTCTGAAAACACAATTGCTACTCCTGCTTTTTTTCTGAGGTGGTGCGGCATGTAGTATTGTTTTCTATCCTTTGACTTTGAGCCTATGAATGTCCTTTTCAGTGAAGTGTGTTCCTTGTGTACAGCATATTGTTGGATTTTGTTTCCTAATCCACTGTGCCAGTCTATTTCTCTTAAGTGGAGAATTGAGTCCATTTACATTGATGGTAATAATTGAAATGTGCTGACTTATGTTTGTCATGATATTTCCCTGGTATTGTTTATTCCTTTGTAACCTGTGTTTAATTCTCTGTCCTGTTTAGTGGGTTCCTTCCATTCTAATTCATGGAGTTCTGGTCTTTGTGGTCTCTCTCCAGAACGTCTTTCAGCAGCCTGTGAAGGGATGGCTTTGTCATCATGAAATTCTTTAGTTGTTCTTTGTCATGGAAGTATTTCACTTCTCCATCAAACTTGAAAGAGTTTTGCAGGGTATGATAGTCTGGGCTGGAATTTCTTTTCATGTAGGACTTGAAGAACTCTGCTCCATGTTCTTCTTGCCTTCATGGATTGTGTAGAGAAGTTGGCTGTAATTCTGATGGGTTTTCCTTTGAATGTGAGCTGCTTCTTCTCTGTAGCTTCTTTCAGTATATTATTTTTGTGTTGGATTTCTGGGATCTTAACTATTTTATGTCTTTATGTGTTTCTACTTGGGTTGAAGTTATTTGATATTCTGTATGCTTCGGTGACCTGAATGTTGGATTGTTCCCTAATGTTTGGGAAGTTTTCTGTGATTACTTCTCCCCAAATTCTTTTTATGTCATTTGTATTGACTCCTTCATTCTTGTTGACAGCAATTATTCTCACATTGTTCATCCTGGCGTCATCTTGCAGGTGGTGCATTATTTCTTCCTGTATTCTCATTGTTTTTATGAGAACCTTTCTCACCTTTTCACTAGCTGCACCGGCATCTTCAAGATCGGAAAGTTTGTCTTGCTTTCACTCAAATGGTTTTTAGACTTGTGATTGATATTTTTAGTGATATCTAAGAGATTGATATCTCTTTAACTGTGTTTCATGTGTTCTATTTCTTTTCTGTATTGCTCATTCAAGGAATCCATCATATTTCTGATCTCAATTTTTTTATCCATGTCTTCTTTAGAGGTAGTTTTTAATTCTTTTTCTGCAGTGTTTCTTTCAAATTATGTTTCCTCTGTATATTTCTGGACTTGTTTCTGTATTTCAGATGCTATGATTTGAAAGAATTCTCTTTTTTCAAAGTATTCTTTTTTGATTTCAGAAATTATTTCTGCTTTGAGTTCCTCATGATCTTTCTGCTGTAGTGTCTTTGCTTCAGATGCTGTTAATTCATATGTTTCAGCTGAAATAGTGCTCTCTGCACTTGTTCTAGGTGAGCATTATTTTTCCACCCAATGTTTCTGGAATTGATTCTTTATTTCAGATACTATGTATTCAGATATTTCTTTTTTAATTTGGCGAATAACTTCTGATTTTATTTCGTCTATACCTTTCTGCTGTTATTCCTTTGCTGCTGTATCTGTTAATTCATTCAATGCAACTGAGCTAGTGTCCTCTGCCCTTGCTGGTGTACTCAAGGCCTGGGATTGCATTTTTCCCCTTGTCTTTGTCATTTTGTATAGCACTGACCTTTGACCTTTGGTGTAGAGCTTTGGTGCAGCTATATCCTTAGCTTGTTATGAGATTCAGGTGCCAGTGTATTAAGTTTGAGATTTTCCAGGTATGCCTATCCTGGATCTAGCGGTTCTGTTCAGTTCCTTTTGCTTGCAGCTTCTGTATTCCCCTCTGTTGGTTCCCTGTTCAGGCGAGCATGAACCAAACTGGGATGCAGAGCAAGTAATTAAAATTCCCACTGTCTTGGCTGTCTTTGGGGCGAGGATCTGGAAAATTGTTGGCCTCAGCCCTCCTGCATCAGGCAGGTCGCTCTCTAGGTGGGCGGGTCTGGTCTTCAGTGGGTCTGCTGGGCTCCCAAAAGCATAGTGAATGATCTTATTCACCAGGAAGCCGTTGGAGTCAGCCGCTGTCTCTGGCCAGTCTCTGGGGCTCGATTAAATCATTTTGCCCTGAAATGTAAAAAAATAAACTATTGATAACAAAAAAGAAATACAGTGAGAAGAAAAAAGCTGCTAGTTCAAGTCTTGAGTCACCATAACATTAATAAAAACCAGGAGGGTTTGGGGAGATGGCTCAGTGGAATAAGTGCTTCCCTGGCAAGTGCAAGGACCTGAGTTTAATCCCCAGTTCCACAAAAAAAAAACAGGACTCCCCTATGAAGAAAGTGCAATGTCTAAGGAAATGTCATCTGTGAAATTATGATATATCTACTAACATGCATGAATTATCTGGTTCTTAGAATTATTCCTGGACTATTCAGTAGACACTCCATTGCCACTATAAGGGCCATAATTACTGCTTGCTGCTTGAACTCATACTTTGTCTCCTATACTGTGTCATAACCTTGGAGACAACACACTGCAGTCACACTCATGGTTAAAATATTTGGGAAGAAAGCTAATATTTTTTGACTAGAAGTGTCTAGTGATCAGTAGAAATGAATCTGGATACATCTTCAGGTGTAATTAAAAATGGCCGTAAGACTCTAGTTAAATTTTTTAAAGTAGGTGTTACATTAACAATTTGAAATCCTTACTCTGTAGATAAGTGTGTCTTAATTTTTCACCCTTTATACTTTTTATTTACCTCCAGAAGGAACTTTTAGGGTGGAGGGAGGGATGGTTTGCTATCTCTTAAGCTAGCAGAATAGTATGCCTTCGGTTCCACACCTACTACTTTTGTGGATGCAGTAGCCATGCTTCCTGTGGAAGTTAGAGTTGGATATGAGACCTCTTGCCATTTATTGAGATTAATGGAATCTGTGGACTTTGTCATCTGCTCCTTTGAGTGAACCAGAGAAATAGCAGTGTGAGAAAGCCACACAGTTCAGAGTTTATACCTCCCATCAACAAAAACTTAATGTCTTTTTTAGCTTTAGAATGTGTTATATCATTTGAGTTAACTTTTGACCATACTTCAGCCTTGGAAAGGAATTGTTTTATATAGACACTTGCATTATTCAAATGTAATAGCTAAAGATTCTAAAATGCAAGTATATACTGTTAAGTTTTTTTCTTTATTTATTAATTTTATTTAGAAACAAATAGCAATGAGACATTTTCAAAACCAATTAATAGGACAGTTTCAATAATTAATACATTGCATATTGTTATCTTCATAGTGGTTATTCATAGTACAAGATGCAGCCATGATATATTGTTCAAATGCTGTTAGTACAAATCTTTCTTCTCATTGAATTAAGAGAAAGTAGCTGTGTATCTATCCTATTTTGTCTATACAGATATCAATGGTCCTTTCTTTTTTTTTTTTTTTTTTTTGTCTTTTTGAGACAGGGTCTTGCTATGCAGCTCAGGCTGGCCTTAAGCTCACTTTGTAGCTCGCGCTGGTCTCGAACTCACAACAATCCTCCTGCCTCAGCCTCCCGAGTGCTGGGATTATAGGCATGCGCCACCACGCCCGGCTAAATGGTCCTTTCTTTGCATACCTTTTTTCTTTAATTTTCTCAGAGATGGGTATTCCATTGCTATTTAAATATATTTTTCATATTTTTATTGAGAAACCAATAGCAATGAGACATTTTCAAATCAAATTAATAGGACAGTTTGTTTTCTTAGTGGTTAACTGTACAAGATGCAGACATGATATACTATTTACAAATACTTTTAGAATAGATCCCTCTGTTCATCGAATTAAGGGAATGTATCTGTATATCTATCTTAACCATTTTGAATATACAGATACAAAATGGTCATTCATTTGTATCCGCTTTTTTGTTTAGTTTTGTCAATTAAATATTATAGGTGTGTGAGTTCAGCAAAATATTTCCAAATAGTCTAATAGCCCATAACAGTATTCGGTTTTCCATATGTCTGGCAATGTCAGAAGTTGTTGACTTGAGTCCTTTACAGCTCAGCATAATAATATTGTTTTACTTCTTGTATTTCAGTTTGATACTTTTCTGCTGGATAGTTAAGACCAAGATAAGCAAGACCTACACAACAAGAATTATAGCTTTTGTATCTAGTTAAGTTCAGTCAAATCCCCTCTGGATTTATCCTGAGAACCTGTACTTCAGTTTGTAGATCCTTTGTCAGTGTCAGCCATATGGATGAGTCATGGTCACTGCTTGACCAATTTGCTTTCTGTAAAAAGCTGATAGAATCTTTTCTCTCCATGTGACTCTCCTTAGGCACACACTACATCCTCGATTACTTTCCTCTGTGGCCCCATAATCTCCTTGATCAGAAAATTTAGGACACAACTGAGTTCCATGATGTTACATTACAGGTTCTCCTATGTCCTGAGTCTTCACTGACCTTGAAAGGCTTAGGCCAAAATGTTGGTTGTCCTTGCAGCCCTTCTTCTTCTCTAATTTTTGGTCTGGAAACTTAGGTTGTTAACCCTCCAGAAAAGAAGCTGATTATTACCCTGTAACATATGCATTTGGGTTTAACCTCACTAACTGTCTGAATATCACACATCTTAGATATAACTTGCAACAGGTGTTTTCCATCAAGTACTGATGTGTTAAACTTTAAGTCCCTACAGAATATGGAGAAAAAAAATAAAATATTTTTAAAATATGAGTAAACAATTACATATTTTTATACAGAAATTTAGAAATCTAACCATATGCAGCATTGAAGCAAGACAGTCCTGTGACATTTTTTCTTGTCTCTTTTTTTCATTTATTACCCTTTTTTTTAACAAACTTTCTATTCTGTTAAGTTTTAACCAGTCAGGTAAATTTTATGTAACTAATGAGAGTTACTTTATTTTTTCTATATGAATGTTGTTCAGACTGCAATGTTTAGCTTCTGTTAATGCTGTCTCAAGTTCATTACTATGTTTAATGGCACCCTTGCCAAGATATTTAGCATGTAAAAAGCAGGTTTTGAGTTCTTGTTAAAACAAGAACAGTTGTTGAACAGCTTCATGTTAAAGCTGAGATTTACAAACAAGTTGAGTGGCAAACCAGACCTGGCATGCTTTGTCTTGTTACATAAAGCAGTTGCCAGAATCTTAGAAAATACGATGATTTAAAAGTCTGTTGTCTTTGTAAATTCATAGCAAGTTACGGCAAGTTAAATTTAAGTGAGAATTGTATTGCTGCTTTTTTGTCATATTTTACTAAAATGTTGTGCCCGTATCTCTTAGTAAATTACTAGGAATGTTAAGAGGAATTGATAAGATCTTATTGGGATTTTGGGGGGTTGTTTTTATTCTACGTTTTGTTTTGGGAGTTCATCTGCCTTTTAACTCATTCACCAAAATTTACCGTGTTATCAAGCATCACCAATGACCATATCACAGCAGTCTGTATTTAACATACCTAAATCACATTAAGCAAGTCAGGTGAAAAATGTTCGTGCTGCTAATGAAATTAGAGTTTATTCATTTTATAGGCTAGTATTTTAAAAGTAGAAATCAAAATCTGGTACCCCACTTTACTGACCTTATCACATACAAAAGTTACATTTCTTGTTATATAGGTCTTGCTTTATCTTGGTCTTAACCATCCAGCAGAAAAGTATAAAAACGAGGTATTAAAAAGTAAAACCATACTAATATACTGAGCTGTGAAGGGCTCAAGTCAACAACTTCTGTGAATAACCTACTACTACTGTGGACTGCTGGACTGTGTTGGATTGTTTTGCTGAATTCATGCACCTATAGTATTTAGATGCCAATGGAATACAGAAAAAGGGGGCTAGAAAGGAAAGACCATTTTGTATTTGTATATATAGAATAGTTAGGATAGATATACAACTACTTTTGCTTAACTCAATGAGACGAGAGATTTGTACTAACAGTGTTTGGGCAAGATATCCTGTCTGCTTCTTATACTATGGATAACCTCTAAGAAAATAACAATGTACAATGTATTAATTATTGAATCTGTCCTATTAATCACCGTTGAAACTATCTCATTGATATTTGTTTGACAATAAAAAAGTACAAAAAATCTGGCACCTAAACATGTTACTTGTTTTACTGTACCTTGTGAGATTTTTTACTCATAAATTTTAAACTAGTGTATCTTTTTTTCTTTTTGCAGAAGTGGAATTGAACTCAGGCCCTTACACTTGCCAGGAAACTGCATATTGTACTGAGCCATCTCCTCGGCCCCCACTGTATCTTTTTTAGAACTGGTTTGTGTATATATAAAGTGAGTATGGATACTAATTCAATGTAATTTGTAATTTTCTATGTCACTATAAAATACATCACAGCCTTCTCTAACAGCTGAAGCAATATATTGTGTATTTGCCATATCATCTGGTGAAAGGGTTAAATCACTTCACATGTTGTAATTTTAGATGCAAATTAGTTTTTCATTTCTATAATAGAAGATTATTCACATATTTTACATCATTTTCTCCTGACCAGCATTTAAAAGGATATTTAAAATATCCAAAAAGATATTCTGAAAAATGACTAACAATTTTTTTAGAAATAGCATCCCAAACATCATGCCTAAACATTACATTGCATATGGAAATAAAAAAGTCAAATGTCAAAAAAAGAAGAATGGATAAATCATTTTCATTTTACATTTTTATATAACCAGGAATATGACACATAACTTGATGTACAATTCTGCCTATTACAGTGGGTGTGCTAATTATAGTGGCACATGTACAGAACATTTTGGCATGACAAGAAACTGAATAAATAGCTATTTTACTTAAAAATGATCAAAAAGCACTAACTATTCCTTTCCATAAATCAATAGAAATTAGTAGTACAAATAGCTTAACTATCATGTGTGTGTGTGTGTATGTGTGTGTGTGTGTGTGTATGTGCGTGTGTGTATTCCCTTCCTTTTTTCTTTTTTCCTTTCTCTCATCTCAGTTCTTTTTTTTAAGCAGTTTCTTTCCCTTTGAATATCTACTGTACTTTGGGACTTTATTTACTCTTGTTTCCTTACACTAAGAAGACAGCATATGATATTTACATAAGCAAGCCAGATTTATTTCACTTGTAAGTATGGTCTCCAGCTGCACCCATTTACTTATAGAAGCCTTCAGTTTATCTTTCTCTACACCTGAATAATACTCCATTGTGCAAAAATATCGCATTTTTTTTATCCATTCTTACATTGATGGGCATTTGGATAGTTTCCAAGTTCTAACTATGGCCAATTGCACTGCTAAAATCATGAAAGCACATATATCACTGTGGTATGGTGTTTTCAAATGGGAAAATACATAGACAGAAAACAGCTGGATTGAATGGGACTGCTAATCCTAGTTTTTTTTTTAATCTCCACCTGATTTCCATAGTGGTTGTACTAGTCTACTCACTCACTAAAAGGGGTAAGGGTTCCTTTTGCCCCTCCACCATGCCAGCATTTGTTGTTGGTTGACTTCTTGATGATAGTAGCTATTCTTTCTAGAGTGAGATGGAATTTATGTGTTACTTTATATTTCTCAAATGACTAATGGTGTTGAACTTTGATTAGCAAGGAAAAGGGTAAGAGTTTGTTGTTGCCTTTAGGCATTTGGATTCTAAAATGATTGCAACAAATGACTTCAATTCTTGAATTGGGTTCTTAGAATGATGCGAGAAGCTTTCCAAAATACATAATGAAGAACAGCTGTCTTGAAGTACATTTGAGAACTTTACATTACTAGTTTCATTTTATTTCATTGGACCAAAATAATTACACACATTTTTTTGTGGGAAAACAATGAAATTTTTTGGAGTACAAACATTCCTTGTTTAATGACCAAGTCACATTCCTGTGACTAGATTATTAATGAACTGGTGGTTAGATGAGGAGTAGTACGTACTATGTGCAGTATAATATTCAGAACAAAGAAATTCTCAAAGAAAATTCCTTCTTGGTGATTTTGCTTTACTTTCATGACTTTTACGTGCAGTACTATAATGTACAAGAACATAAAACTACAGTTTTGTTCTCTAGTACAATCAGCAAAAATTATAGTACTATAGTAGAAGACATCAGAAGGCTGTATGTTCCTGATTACTGCACAATAATTCTGAATCTATGTTGTAAGTGTAAGACATGAGTTGTAAATCCAATGAGCACACCTTAGTCATAAGCCTGAACAATTGTTAAATATGTAGGCTATTAAACAAGGATATCTGCATTAATAATCTAAAAGGTACAATGTAGACTGTGAAAGGGGAAAAAACTGTTCAAAAGAAAGTAATTGAGATGAGGGAAAGGAGAAAATAAATGAAAGAGAAAACAAAAGAAATATATATAAACACAGGATAGCTTGGACAATTGTACTGCTGATATTTGCTGATCTGTTTAAAGAAGCATAAATTTTTTCTCTTTTTTATTTGTCATAATTTTTTATTTTACAGGCTTATATCTGGCACTCTAAATAACTAATTTGAAGACAATATGTAGTCTAAGAACCATTGGTGAATTCCTATAATTTTTAATGAAATGTTGTATCATTATTAATATTTTTTCACTATTTTTCATATTCTTTTTAAAAAGTAAAAACAATAAGGGCCAGGGAGATGGCTCAGTAGAGTAAGCACTTCCCTGGCAAGCACAAGGACCTGAGTTCAATACCTGGTTCTTCCAAAAATAAAAAAATGCAAAGTAAAAACATTGAAAAAGTATCACTGAGTTCTGGAGAAGTATAAAAATTATAGCTAATATATTTATTATAAGAGTTTTTATAGATAGCAGTAACAAAATTATAGGTTACTCTTCACAAATGAAAACAAACACAAATGGCTAAAAGAAAATAACTAGATTTATTATAATTATCTTTCATTAGAAACAGACAACAAAGGTGAATACAACACTCATCTTCAAATTTTCACCTAGGGGCTAGCCAAATAGCTCAGTGGATTAAAGAACCTGCTTAGACAGATGCAAGGACCACGAGTTCAATCCCCAGGCCTGCCATATCAGCCCTGACCCCAGTTCACACTGAGATTGTGATTGAGACTGGACATGGTGGTGCACTTCTACAGTTATTTCTTTACTGCAGACTCTATTAATTTAGACATTTCAGCTGTGTGATTCCCAATTTCTTCTGTGGTAGAGTCTCCTGCATTTGTTCTGAGTTGACTCAGGCCTGAGATTTCATTTTGCTCTTTCTCTTTGTCATTTTTTATAGCACTGTCCTCTGACCTTTGGTGTAGAGCTTTGGTGCTGTCATAACCTTAGCACTTATGAAAATTCTTACATGAGATTACATGGTTAAGGCAGTTTTTATTTTGTATTTACAGAACTACAATTAAGAGCACTAATAATGGGTAGTGATATTTAGCAGTTGACAAGCTTTTGTAACTAATGGTTTTTATTTGTTTCTTTTTTTTCCTTTGGTGGTACCAGGGATTGAACTCAGGACCCTGTGCTTGCAATGCAAGCACTTATTCCACTGAGCTATCTTCCCAGCCCGGTTTTTTATTTTAGATATTTTTAAGAGATAACATAATGTCTGTGCAGCTAAACAGATATTGAATTAGGGGTTTGTATTTAAGTTAGTTCTCCTAAATTCTAATGCCCTCGTCTTGATGTACCTGGGGTCTTCAAAGCAGACTCATTCACCCGGTTACTTGTTGCCCACTTTGTAGATCAAGAGTAATAAAGGGAGGATACTTTCATAGACCTGGGTTCAGCAAAGTGTCCCAGCTTATCGGGTCTGGATCTACCAACTTTGAACTTGTTCAGATGTGCCTGGCTTTGGTTTGGTTACTGTGCTCAGCTTCTTCCTGCTGCAGCTCATATAGGTGAATCCATTGTGCCACTCTGGCAAGATGTTCACCTCCTGGATTAGCTTGGTGGGTCTGGCTTCTATCCTTTCTGCAGGGAGTTCCACTGCAAGGTTCCATAGGAGGCCTGGCACAGGACCTGGGGTCTGGCTGGAGAGGGGTCTTGTGTGTGGCAAGCAGGCAGAAGTTCCCACACTCACGCCAGGCCTGGGGTCTGGATTAGGAGAGTCTTGGATGTGATGAGCAGGCAGAAATTCCCACACACATGCCAGGCCTGGGGTCTGGCTTGGGAGGGGTCTTTGGTGTAGCGAGCGGGTGGACATTCCCCAGCAAATGCCGGGCCTGAGGTCTGGCTGGAGAGGGGTCTTGGTCGAGGTGAGCAGGTGGATGGACCCACACTCATGCCAGGCACTGGGGTTAATTTTTAAGTTACTAAAGCAATAAGTGAAAACTGTAAAGAAAGATGCAAAGTAAATAGTGCAGCATTTCAAAGGAACAAAATGTGAAATTGGATTGAGGTCTAACGTGGCTTTTTGACTAGAAACATAAAAGTGACACTATTGCAATATAATTTAGTAGAATGTATTTACCAGTCTGGTGACTATGAGGAAATACTTGGGAATCACTAGTTGTACCCAGACAACACTTTGAAGAGTAATATATAGTTGACTCTTGTTCATACTTAATTCTATTGCAAGAATAATAGAGTTGTATGAATATGAATTGAGAACTTGTATTCTTAGAGTATCTCTGAACATTCTTATTTACCTTGATCATTGAAGTGTGATCATGTTACAGGTTCAATAAAGAACAGAGGCTAAGGGGAGAGAATGAGGGAGTGAGAGGAGGAGATAGAGAATAAGAATCATCTTCTGTACAACAACAGGGTCTCCCCAGGTGCCCATCAACCAAGGAATCTTTTTAAAAGATGTGGTCCTTTTATACAGTTGGAGTACTACTCAGCCAAAAAGGATAAACTGTAGGCTTCTATAGGTATATGAATGCAACTGGAGACCATACTCATAAGTCAAATAAACCAGACTCACATGTGTAAACACTACTGTCTCTCTTGTGTCAAAAGCTAAAAGAGTAAATAGGATCCAAGACATATAATAGATACTGTTCAAAAGGAAAGAGAAACTGGGATCAGGAAAGGAAAAAGGGGGAAAGAAAAAAAGATATATACATATATAGATGATCATTAAAATAGTTTATACTATTAATTTCTCTTAGTTATTGAAAAAAAAAAAAGGTTTGTGGACACTTAAGTGCCTGTATCTTACACTCTGAGTAATTTAAAGATTAAAAATATGCAATGTATTTGTCATTGTTGTGCACCAATTATCTTGGTTTGAAATTTGGGGGAATTTTCTCTCCATTAAAAAAGAACAGGATCTCCATAAATATTTATTGTCCTGAACTGAATTAACTTAGCCTAAGCCAAATAAAAGATGAGTAACTACTGAATTAAACAATTGAAATAAAGGACACAGATTCACTCTTTAACTTCCTCACTTCATCTTCACCCAGTCGCCCAAGAATATATGGAAGTGTCAAATATTGGCAGAATCTCCTGTCATAGAAAAGTCCTTGAGGAAACCAAAAAGACAAGAGGAGTAAGGAATACAAGTACTGAATGACTGCTGTGTGAAAGGCTAGAGATTCCTAAAATAACTATAGAAGACCCTCACAATCCTGAACTGGATGAACCACCACGCTATTACCCAGAAAATGTCACATTTATTCACTTGTGCATGCACAGGTTATGGTATATTGTAATTGCACTGCCATTGCAGAAATGGATAACTAGTTTGTGCATTAGTCTGACAATATTACACTTCTCTTAGGTAGATTTTAGAAGTCCATAAACTTTCTCATTCCATATGATGGAGAAATTTAAGCCATGTATAAACAAAAAGCTGGGGGCTTGTGAGTTAACACAGTTGTTCAAGGGTCTGCTTGGGCAAACCCAGTCAGATGCAGAGGACCATGGTTCGATCTGCAGTTCCAAATGACTTATCAGACCCACCCTTAAGACAGTCTGAACCAGGCAGAAAAAAAAATCCTTCTCAAGTTTTGGACTGGCCAGATAGTTCCTTTAAAGTAAAGTACCTTTAACAGAGCATAGCAGCCTGGGGTTCAATCCCTGGGCCTGCTCTGCTGCCCCCAACCCTGACACATTGAGACTGGTCCTGATTCAGACGCCTGTAATGCCAGCATTTGGGAGACTGAAAACAGGAGAATCACTATGAGTCCGATCTACATAGTGTGACCCTGAACATCCTACCTGCCCTAAATTGGAAAAAAAGAACTGCTATGGTAGTGCTGAAGTTACTGTTCTTTACTGATTAAATGAATAAAATCATGTAATTTTAGGATCATAAAGAAATTTTATATACTCAACATTTAGTCACTGTAGCTTTATTGATGTATACGGATCTCAAAAAAGCAAATTAAACTTTTTAATAAAAGTTTACTACTATTGATTAACAACATGTAAACACCAAATCTGAGTAACTCTTCACCTGAAACACACACTCTACTGAGATTATAGTAGGTTACCTATGGCAATGTCTTACCTGGAGAAAGGGATAGAAGTTAAAGAGGGAAGGAAAACTGAAGCTCTGAAAAATTATTATCTACCCAAAATGAATGGCTAACATTATATAAATACAGGATGCTCTCAAACTGCAATATTATAATGGTAAATTTAATTTACTATCTTTAAAATTATACTATGATTTATATTTTGCATTTCCTTTATTTTTCCTTTTATTTGAATTCAAATGTCTTTCTCTTTGCTAAAGATAAACTGGAGGAAAATATTAAATATTTTGTTGACACTAAAACCACACATAAAGAAAAGTGACCACCTTGGCCACTAGGCATTTTGAAGACAGAAATGAAAGTTTTGCCAAATGGCAACAAAAATGTAGAATGAAACAATTTAGGTTGCTACTGCTTCAAAAACACCCTTCTCTGTTTATATCCTGAAGATTCATTATAATTTGTCAGATTATTGGATATAATTTCACTTAAAACAAGAAACATACAGCAATTAAAATGGTTATAAAGCAGTCAATTTTTAATTATATGTCATATTAGAGATAAAAACAATAAATTAGGAGTTTTTAAGGAAAAGAGCCCAAAGACCTATAAGCCATTCTGTCTTCAAGTGATATTGTCCCTAAGCCATCCCAAACAGATATAATTGATATTTTAGTATTCTAACTTGTATTCCTAGAAAATTAGATCTTTGATTAGAAATTTGCAAATCATTTCCTCTTAGAACTTTATAATCAAATGTTTATAATAGAAAACAGGGATAATATCATGGTTTCATGGAGGAATATTTCATACTGCTATATTCATCTTTAGGTATAGAAACTATATTCTCACAAAAGTAAACATCTGTAAACAGTCATAGTCTATAGTCTAAGAACCTTCCTCTCCCCTTTTCAAATGTAAAACTAGGTAGAGTGAAAAAGGAGCAGTGGGATTCAGTGACTAGCCCTAAATCTGTCAGTAAAGTTTTGATATCCTGTCTTAAACTCTGAATCTACACTTAAGCCTTCTAAGTTTTGTGATCCTCTTGTACTGCTTCTAAGATCATTAACCTCTTTTTCAATCTTATAATTTCTGCATAGGAATCCTCTGACATTGCAACATAGGAAAAACTGACAAGCACAATAAAGAAAACTTGTGAAGAGTACTATTGTGCCAGTAAAAGGTATGATTCCCTTTTCAAAATGAATCCTGCTTTTTCAACCAGCAATTTTCTTAACAAAGATTCCTTTACTGTCTTTAATCAAAATAAAATCAATTATGTATATGTGCATTGTTTACTTTGGTTAATTGATTAATAACTCACTTGTTTAGTGCTAAGATCTTTCTTCTTATACTGTATTATAACTTCTAGAAATTCCTGTGTTATTCTTCATCTCAGTTTAAAGGCAGAAATCAATTCTTAAGGCATCTTATGCACCCAAAGAAATTCTATGGAATTAGTGGGGTTCGCATCATTGGAGGATCACAGGAAACTATATAAAAGCAAATTAAATTCACTTCTGATATATGACAACACCATCTATGAAATGAGACTTACAGAGGTTCTCTTCCCTTCTAAGATTCAATACTTCTTTGCAACTTTTATAATCTTCTTTTTCATGGCTCAATATATATAATTGATTAGACTTATTCATAATTAAATAATTCATCTAACTACCAAAATTAATAGAAAAGCTTATTTTGGTCTATAAATGCTAGGGGACTTATGAAAGTAACTAAACACTATGTATTTCTTTTTACCTAGTCCTTTTTAGTTTTTTTTAATTCATTTTAAAGAGAAGAAATGATAGGACATTAGAAATGATACACCTTTTCTTACCAAAATAAGGTCAAAGATATTCAACAGTGATTCTTGTATTGTACTTTGCTGTCTTCAATGTGGTTGCTCAGATTACAGATACTAGTATATAAAATTTATAAAAGTAAAAAAAAAATTAAATACATAATCCAGTAGGTAGGGTCTACAGCTTCCTCCAGCCTGAAGAAGCTATAGAAAACAGAGCCCTCCAAATCCCTTAGAACCCCACCAAGAATTACTGGGATATGTGTCTCTCTGGGGAAAAATGAAACTGGAAATTAAGGTGTGGCAACAACGACTGAGGAAGCAGGTATGACCCATTAATTTTAAAATCTCAGGACACATACACACAGCAGTTCCCAAAGCCCTATATATGGACTTCTTGTGAGAATTAGAGTTGATTTTTGATAGGATGCCATAGACCTAATGTCAACCTGAGGAGTAGGTGATACAAAAAGACAGTCCACATTGAGTTTGTGCCACTGTGTTCTCTCTTGCATTGTTGCCTATCCACTGCAGACTGAAGGGTGCAAAAGTGCAAATCTTTCCTTTGAGGAGAGAGCCTGAGATCCTCCTACCCACATCATGTGGGCTGTTAGGCCATAGGGATGGTGTTGTTTTTTGTAGGTAGTAGTTAATGCTTAAAGTTTTATTGTTTGTAATGTCTTATATATAATTTTATACACTCTTTAAAATAGCTTTCTAGGACTCAGGGAGATGGCTCAGTGCAATAAACGCTTCCCTGGCAAGCACAAGGCCCTGAGTTCAATCCCTGGTTCCGCAAAAATAAATAAATAAATAAATAAATAAATAAATAAATAAATAAATAAATAAATAAATAAAATACATTTCTACTTAGTCCTGTGAAAATTCTAGTGACTATTTCCCAAGTAGGACTTTTCCAGCTTTGTCACTGCATCCCTTGAGGAAAGACCAGAATGGTTTCTCAGGACATGTGAATAAGGCCTGGGCCTTGAAGGACTGTAGGATTATACCCACACCTTTTTCTTAAATGTATTTTAGTACAAGGTCTCACTATGTAGATCAAACTTGTAGTGATTGTCCTATTTTCAGCCTCCCAAGCACTGGCATTACAGGTGCGCACCACCACGCCCAGTCTTAATCAAAGTCCGAGCACATCCCTGAGGTGGGGCCAGCACAGCGTGGCTAGAGATCAAATCCTGGCCACTGCACTCTGCCTAAGCAGGCAGTTTAGTCCACTGTGCTAACTGGCCATTCCTATCCACACCTTTTTTTAATGGTGCCAAAATTTTATTTGAAAAGTGCCAGATGAATGGGTATCAGAGAGACCACTTCTGTGGAGTGAACTTGGGCCAAAGAGAAAAACAGGGCACAAGCCAAATAGATAGACAAGTTGCATTTGAGAAATGTTGTATGAGCTATTATAGGAATTCATGATAACAACTCTTAGTGGCATTCAGTATTCTTTTATGCAATACACATCTCATAAGCGATCACAAGATGTTTTATATATTGGGTTCTGGCATTGCCCTAGGATCTTGTAATTGACAGGTTACGATTATTTTCTCTAGTCATCTTTGCCATACCTTCTTCCTTACATCATTTGACCTTGAGAGACATAAGTCACATAAATCTTTCTGGGGTTTTCTCTGTCTTTTATACCTTCTGTCTTCAAAATCTCTGTGTTCTATAGCTTCTTCAAGCTGGAAGGGGCTACAGACCCTACCCACTGGGGATTATGTAGTCTCCACCTACCTTGAGGTGTGGCTTGTGTCTGAGTGGAAAAATGCCTATCAGAAAATCATGAGGAAATAGTGACCTTCAAATTCCCTGTTAGACAAGACAAAGAAAATTTACTATTATCCCAGATATAAGGGCCAGGTCAGACTTTGCTTCCTGTAAAGAAGAACACATATCAGAGAAGTATGTCAGATAAATTATCAAAAGGCCTTAGCAAGTTTTTGTTTGCTTATCTGTAGCAGCACCAGAATCTTACTTTTTGAAGAGAAATGTCAAGTCTTCCAAAGGTTCACAGGAGTATCTTTTTCTTTTTGAGTGAGCACATTTTTAGACAGTTCACGTGGGTCTACCTTTAATCTGAAAGATGAATCCAATCACCTGTCTCTGCCACTTTTACTGCAATAAGTGTTGCAATAATTGAATTGGCTTTAATTGATCTGTTGGTGTTCCCTCTTCCAAGTTTTTATGAGTTCACAGTCTCCAGGGTGGACTCTAGGTGGTCCCCTTGGACCAGGAGCTGGCAGGATCATCTTTACATACATTTGGGTGGCTTGTTATACTTAGCCTAGATTGATGAGATATTGGAAGAGTCTCGTAGTTTCTGGGTCTTGTATCATATAAGAGGATAGAAGTAGCCTCTTTTTAACATCTTAAATGGACTCAAACTTAGCCCAGTTTGGGGCATATTATAAATCATCATGAGTGCTGCTGGTACCAAACAGAGCCAGAATTCAGATGCCTCTTGGCAAAGTTTTTTTAGGCCCCACTTTAGGATCTGTCTGGATCTACCTTTCCAGAGTACTGAAGCCACCAAGTGGAATGAAGATGATGCTTTATACATAAAACCTTTGTTACGCCCTATATGAGAGGTAAAGAAGGTCCATTGTACTCTGCATATATAGAGATAGTCCAAATCTAAGGATGATTTCGTTAAATATCTTCACTAGCTCTGTAGCCTTTTCGTTTTTTGGCAGAACTGGGGATTGAATTCAGGTCCTTGCACTTGCCAGGGAAGCACTTATTTAACTAAGCCATCTCCTGCCCAACTGTAGCCTTTTCTTAATGGGTAGGAAAGGCATCAATACAACCTATAAACATATCTTTAAGACCAACATCTGTTTAAATCTTTTACATGGTGGCATATAGGTAAAGTCTAATTGCCAGTCTTCTCCAGGGTATGTCCCTTTTGTCCATACAGTTTACTATAGAGTATTTTTTAATATTACATGTTTATAAGGATTACATTTCTCATGGTTATATGTACATAATACATCTTTCTCCTTTTTTGTTATTTATTTATTTTTGTTCCCTACCCCTCATTCTCTCTCTGCTCTTTCCAAGTCTTGATCCTCCTCCTATTTTCAAAAACTCTATTTCTATCATTTTTCCTTCGATTTTTTCTATCCCTTTTCCCTCCCATCGCTTTCCTTTTGCTACATTTCTTGTTATCCCATCCATTTGAAAAATATCTCAGAGAGACAGTCAGACAGGCAGGCAGACACCAAATGGAAGATAGGTGAATATCACAGCATGTTTTACAACTCATTGTTAGCCTATAGTTAGGTGCTTTTGTTAATATTTACGAAGCAACACTGCATAGCAACTTTAGGTCCTTAAATTAGAAAAGGGTTTAAAATATATTAGGATAAGAAGATAACTCTAAATGGTTTCAGATAATAAGTAATGCTTTCAAATGATAAACTTGTTCTATAATTCATTTACTGATTCACCAAACACTTAACAAGTATTTTACAGGCAAGGTTCACATTTTCTAGAGTCTATGAGATGCTTTCTAATTTAACATTCACATAATCTGGAAGGGAAAGTACACTTACAAAAAAGCACTGATAGGCAAGATAGATTTAAAGTTCACTAGAAATTCCAAAGGATAGATATTACTTTAGATAGAAACTGAGGGCAGGCATAATCAAGAAGTTGTAATTTTAGATGAATAATGGATAATTTTTTCATATTCATAGGTGAAGGAAATCATCCTTTAGGTAGAAAAAATACCATGAAAACTAAGAAGATCATGTAAAAATTTATAACACACATCACCGATACAGCTTTTTCCTTGAACCATAGGAGAGAGTAACTGAGAAAGGTAAATTACAGAGGGACTGTAAGAAGCAAAAATATCAGATACTAAGAAAAAGGACAGAGGGAAAGAAAAAGATATTTTGGTCCAGTGTGGAAAATGTTTGCTTGCCTTGACAGTACAATTGTCTTCCATATTTTGTGAGCTCTTTGGCCTGTTGATCTGATTTCTCACCTGTATATATGATACTTAACTTTATGAGGGTCTTATAGGATAAATGCATGAATCTGATGCTGGAAAAAATTAAAAGGAGAAAAGAATTGGGGTATGTTATGTACAGATATCACTCCCCTGTGATGAGTATAATCATTATGTACTGAAAACATGTACTAATAAAAGTAAAAAAAAAAAAAAAGTCAGGCCAAGAGATCTTAATTTTACATGGAAGATACCTGAGAACCACTGAATTTTATTAATGTTTAGGGATTTTAAATCATAATTGGATACAGTTTGATGCTTGAAGACATACACATATATCAATCAGAGAAACTAGTATTGAAAGTTTTAAGACAAAACAGCAAAATAAGAAACTACAATGGGTACAAATTATTGGGGCAAGAGCTTGTAGCAAGATATATTGAATATTAATGGCAATAGGAAGGGCTTCTGGTAATGATCTACTACTTTTCAAGTGTGGTTCTTTCAAATATCATGTCAGAAGCAAACTTTAAACAGGTGGTTTTCAGAGGCATGCAAGATGTTAATCAAGGGGTACAAAGTTAGTTATAAATATAATTTGGGGATTTATTGTACAGTATAGTGATTATGGTTAATAATACTGTATTATATTACTTAAAATGTTCTGTGACTTGTTTATTTTTAACTTTATTCTTTATTTTATCATACATATTGAACACATTCATCATAAGAAATTTGTACTTAGATATAACATATCTTAATTCCTTTCGCCCATTCCCCACCCTACCCTTCAGTCCCTCCTTCTGTCTCCATTTACAAAAGTTTTGTTTCCAGTTTTTCCTTCCATTTTCTTCCCTCCTTTTCTCCCCTGCCCCATAGTAGATCTCAAGCATTCTTAACACACATGGTATGTTAAGGTAATACATGTATAAATTATCTGGCTATTGGTACTCACTTCAAAGTGATGCTACATCAGTTCATTGTGTACATCTCATCCATACATGTGCATCAAGTATATGCAATATTTGTCAATTATAGTTAAAGCTAGAGAAGAAAAACTGTATCAAAAATTTCAACAGCACCATCTAGTGGTCTCACAGCATTATACTCCATAGTTAAAGGAGAATACCTAACAGAATTAACAGAAACACTGGATTAGCTTTGGGTAATGTAAATGGCAGCAGTAACAAACCTAGGAAGCTATCTCCCACCTGAAATCACTTCAAGTTTTGTTTCTGTAACCTGGGTATGGAGAAGAGAACAGTCCCATCCACTGCTGGCAGTTCTTGCGTACACATGCAGTCTGCTTATTTTACAATCTAACCTCTCTCTTACTAGGGAATAGCAATTGTGTAAATTAACAACAAAAATGGGCTCCAATCAAAGATTATCTACTATAGGGTTTGGAGATAGTTCGGTGGTCTAAGTGCCTGCCTGGCAAGTACAAGGACCCAGGTTGAATCTCCAGTACCACAGGCAGTGCAGGCTCCATGCCAAGCTGGCCACTGGAAAACAGGCATGGTAATGCATGACTGCAACCCCAGTGCTGGGGAGTCTGAGACAGACAGGAGCATCACTATGAGGTCGAGTTGTGTAGTGAGAACCTGCACCAAATAAATGAATGAATAAATAAATAAAAGATTTTTTAAAGATATTATCTACAAAAATTACATTATTAGTTATATAGGCCTTATCTTGGTCTTCACCATCCAGCAGAAAAGTATAATCACAAGTACAAAAAGTAAAGACATAATAATATGCTAAGCTGTACAAGGCCCAAGTCAACAATTTCTGACATTGCCAGTTCTTCTGATGACCCACTACTATTATGGACTATAGGACAATATTGGGTTATTCTGCTGAGTTCAATATTTGAATGGCAATGGAACAGACATCTCTGACAAAACAAAACAAAAAAGAGGGACATAAACAAAGGACCATTTTGTAGAAAAAAATACATATACATATATATATATATGTATATACAAAATAGGATACATATACAACTACTTTCTCTTAGTTCAATGAGAAGAAAGATTTGTACTAATAGTGTTTAGACAAGATATCATGTCTGTGTCTTGTACTCTAAATAACTACTACAAAGACAACAATATTCAATGTATTAATTATTGTAACTGTCCTACTAACCTGTTTTGAAA
>PVKA01024352.1:0-34359 GCA_004027165.1 Ctenomys sociabilis | reverse complement strand
AAATCTTAAGGGACATGAAAAACTTAATGTCTAAGAACACAATCTTAACAGGAGATCTTAACACACCCTTATCTCAAAAAGATAGGTCAACCAGACAAAAAATTAGCAAGGAAGTAGCAGAACTGAACCAGAGCTTGGAACAAATGGACCTGGTGGACATATACAGAGTGTTCCACCCAACCACAGCTGAATACACATTCTTTTCAGCTGCATATGGGTCATTTTCCAAAATAGACCAGATACTAGTCCAGAGGTCATGACTAAGTATATGCAAGAAAATAGAAATTATCCCATGCATACTATCTGACCACAATGCAATGAAATTGGAAATAAATGACAAAAGAAACCAGAAAAACCCACTTAATTCATGGAAACTAAACAACACCTTACTCAGCAATCAATGGGTTGCAGAAGAAATTCAACAAGAAATTCAGCAATATCTACAATTCAATGAAAATTCACGTACAACTTACCGGAATTTATGGGATGCGATGAGAGCAGTTCTTAGAGGGAAAATCATAGCTATGAACTCACAAATTAGGAAAACAGAAAGGGAACAAATTAGCACCTTAATGTTGCACCTCCGACAACTAGAAAAAGAAGAGCAAACAAAACCCAGCGCACAAAGGCGGGAAGAAATCATAAAGATTAGAGCAGAAATTAACTCAATTGAGATGAAAAAAAAAAAACAGTTCAAAGAATCCACAAATCAAAAAGTTGGTTCTTTGAAAAAATAAATAAAGTTGATAAGCCTCTTGCCAACCTCATCAAAAAGAGGCAAAAGAATATTCAAGTACAAGCAATAAGGAATGAAAAGGGTGAAATCACCACAGACCCACTGGAAATTCAGAAGATTATCAATAGTTAGTTCGAGAATCTTTACGCTCACAGACTAGAAGACACAAAAGAAGTGGACATATTCCTTGAAAAGTACAAATTACCAAAACTGGATCAAGAAGATATAACAACTCTCAATAAGCCGATAACAGCCAACGAAATACGAAACATAATAAAAAGCCTAACGACAAAGAAAAGTCCAGGTCCTGATGGATTCACAGCTGAATTCTACAAGAAATTTATAGAAGATATAATCCCCACACTCCACAAACTCATCCATGAAGTTGAAAAGGAAAAAGTTCTCCCGAAATCATTTCTGGAGGAAAGTATAATACTGATTCTAAAACCAGGGAAAGACAGAATCAAAAAGCAGAACTACAGGCCAATCTCCCTCATGAACATAGATGCAAAAATACTCAACAAAATCCTGGCAAATAGAATACAGCAAATCATCAAGAAGATCATACACCATGACCAGGTAGGATTCACCCCAGGGATGCAAGGATGGTTCAATATTCGAAAATCTATAAATGTAATACACTATATTAATAGACTGAACTCTAAAAACACATGATCATCTCAATTGATGCAGAGAAAGCCTTTGTCAAATTCCAACACTCATTCATGTTCAAGGTCCTACAGAAAAATTGGAATGGATGGACTCTATCCTAACTTGATAAAAGCCATCTATGACAACTCAAAAGCTCATATAATCCTAAATGGGGAAAAACTGAAATCTTTTACTCTTAAATCAGGTACAAGACAAGGATGTCCTCTATCGCCCCCTCCTATTCAATATAGTCTTGGAATCCTTAGCAACAGCCATTAGAAAAGAGGGAGAAATAAAGGGAATAAGAATAGGAAAAGAAGAAGTTAAATTATCACTATTTGCAGACGACAAGATACTTTACTTGGAAGACTCCAAAAATTCCACCAAGAAACTACTAGAACTGATATGGAAATACAGTAGCATAGCAGGATACAAAATCAATACTCAAAAGTCAATAGCATTCCTCTACACAGATAACAAGCACATTGAAAGGGAAACAATAGAAACAATACCTTTTACAATAGCACTGTGGAAAATGAAATACCTTGGGATTCACTTTACCAAGGAAGTCAAAGATCTTTTCACGGAAAATTACAACACCCTAAGAAAAGAGATTATAGAGGATTTCAGAAAATGGAAAGATATTCCATGCTCCTGGATAGGAAGAAACAACATCGTGAAGATGGCTGTACTCCCAAAGTTGCTGTACAGATTTAATGCAATCCCTATCAAACTGCCACCAACATACCTCCCAGATATAGAGAAATCATTCTTAAAATTTATTTGGAACCACAAACGACCTAGAATAGCAAAGGCAATCTTGGCCAATAAAGTCAAGGCAGGAAGCATCACAATTCCTGATTTGAAATTATACTCCAAAGCCACTGTGATAAAATTAACATGGTATTGGCAACAAAATATACCTGAGGATCAGTGGAATAGATTAGAAGATGCAGAGGCATCTACGAAAACACTCAGCCATCTTATCTTCGACAAAGGGGCTACACAAGTTCACTGGAAGAAAGATAGCCTCTTTAACAAATGGTGCTGGAAAACATGGCTTTCTACATGCCGAAAACTGAAACTTGACCCAGCTCTATCACCATGCACTAAGTTAAAGTCAAAATGGATTAAAGATCTAAACGTTAAAACAGAAACACTGAATCTCCTGGAAGAGAAAGTAGGAGGAACTCTTGAAGACATAGGGGTAGGTAAAGAGTTCATGAACAAACATATATTCGCACGGGAAGCACTTGAAACAATCAACAACTGGGATCAACTCTTCTTAAGGAGCTTTTGCATGTCAAACGAAATTGTCAACAGAGTGAAAAGACAAGCCACAAATTTTGAAAAAATCCTAAATAACAAGCAATCAGACAGAGGACTACTGTCTAAAATATATAAAGAACTAAGATATAACAGGGCCCTCAAATTTAAAGACCCAATTCAGAAATGGGCATCTGAGATGAATACACACTTCTCAGAGGACGAAATTAAAGAAGCAAATAAATATATGAAAAAATGCTCCATATCGCTAGCCATTCGTGAAATGCAAATAAAAACAACACTGAGATACTATCTCACTCCAGAAAGAATGGCTATCATAAGAAAATTAACCAACAACAAATGTTGGAGAGGTTGTGGGGAAAAGGGAACACTTCTCCATTGCTGGTGGGAATGTAGACTGGTACAACCATTGTGGAGGTCACTGTGGAGACTCCTCAAAAGAGTTGGACTAAAAATCCCATTCAAGCCGGCTATCCCCCTACTGGGAATTTTCCCAAAGGATCTGGATACATTGTATCATAGAGATATATGTGTACCTATGTTTATAGCAGCACAGTGTGTGATAGCAAAATCTTGGAAAGAACCAAGATGTCCATCACATGAGGAATGGTTGAAAAAGATGTGGTATTTCTATATAATGGAGTATTACTCAGCTATTAAGAATGATAAGCATTTATACTGAAGTGGATGCCACTTGAACATATACTCATAAGTGAAATAAACCAGACACACATGTGTAAATATTGTATGGTCTCCCTAGTATAACAAGCAAACAGCAGAAATACAAAAGGAAACGTACAACAACTACAATCAATTGAGTCAGATAAGGCAAAGTGAATGCATATGCTGCAGGATACTTATCAGCTTTTCTTCTGGATGGTTAACAACCTAAGTTCACAAGTCAGAGTTGGAGAAATAGATGAGCCACAAGTCCAGCCAACATTTTGGCCCTAGCCTTTCAAGGTCATAGGAGAACCTGTACTGCAACATCATGAAACTCAGGTGAGCACCAAATTTTCTGAACAAGGAGATTACGGAGCCACACAGGAAAGAGATCGAAGTTCTATAGTGTGCCCTGGGAGAGTGACATGAAGAGAAAACTTTCTCTCAGGCTCTCACAGAGAGCAAACTGGTTAAGCGTTGGCTGTGACTCATCCTCATGGATGACACAGACAAAGGATCTACAGAATAAGGTACAGGACTACAAGATAAACCCTGAGAGGACTTCACTGACCACACAGGAAATATAAAGTTCATGAGTTGGTATATAAGTCTTGATCTATATAGGTCTTAACCATCCAGTAGAAAAGTATAAAAATGAAGTATACTTCACTGGGCCATAATATTAAGTAAATGGCTATGGCCAACAACTTCTTTGAATAACTCACTATTGTTGTGGAATGCTGGACTGTGTTGTACTGTGGTGTCAAGTTCAAGCACCTAAGTTAGTTGAATGACAATGGAGTGCCCACCTTTGACAGGTGTAGACAAAGGAAGGGGTATAGAAAGAAAAAATCATGATGTGTGTGTGTACACAGTACAGTTGGGATAGATAACGCTGTGCTTCTACATAATTCTATGAGAGGCAAGCTCTGCACTAATGGTGGTTGGACAGGATATTATGTCGGATTCTAGTACTATGGTCATCAACTTGGAAAATGATTATTGAATTTTTTATATAATTCAGGTATAAAAATAAGTAAGCAGCTACACTCTTAATTTACTGATAAGAGACATCTGCTAAAATAATATCTGTAAATATAATATCATGTATACACCTTGTACAATACCAAAATATTATGAAAACAGTCTGCAACGTATTAATTTATCAAATCTGTCTGGTTAAGGTGCCTTGAAACTGTTTGATTGATATTTGTACTTCAATTGAAAAAAAAAATTCAAAATCACTAGCACCAAGCCCAAGCATGGCACCACCCTTGCCAGCCAGAATGGAAGAACTAATTAGCACATCAACAAGGCTGGGCCCAGGAGGCACTGTCACCAGATAAGAACCGGTGCCATCTTGGCCATTCAGTGTTTACAAAGGCTGAGAGCTTCTCTGTGTTCACCTCCTCTTCCCCAAAATTGACAATGTCAACATTCACTTTCTCTTTCTGAAGGCGTTTAGCCAGTTTCACCAAATCTTTCTCAATGTCCTCCACAGGGCTCCTGCAAAGTCAATGATGCGCGTCTTGTGATTCTTGCCCTGCCTGTGCTTCAGAGCCAGGTGGACCACGTGGGTACTACTGCAAAAGGTGATCATGCCCTTGAGTTGGACTGTGTGGAGCTTGGAGAGGATGCGGCCGGTGTCAGGGTCGAGGGTGGTCAGCACTTCACAGTCACTGGCCAATGTGCAGAGGCCCACATCAGGTCTTTGAGTGACACACGATGTTGACAGCATCCTGCTGTGCCTGTAGCCCAGTGGAGCGGAAGTCTCCATTGTGCATATACTCACTATTATCCACACAAACCATAGTGCTTTCCAACACCATCTTGCTGTCTTACTCTCTCCTGACCGGTTCCCTGACTCCCAGCCCCACTCTCCCTTGAGGCAGAATAGATGTATACAGCTGTATAGATGTAGCCCTGGAGGCTGTGCTCCCCTCCAGGGCCAGATGCAGCGCCATTGCTCATCCTGAGGCTTTCTGGCCCAAGGCCTCAGAACGTCTTCTTTCTGGAGTCCTCATCCTTCAGACTCCTTGGGAGTCGGAGGCCAGCATTCCCCCATGGACATGCAGAGAGGCAGTCACACAGATGGCTCAGCCCATCTACTGCGTAGCCAGCCACCCAAAACATAGTGGATCAAAGTCATGATGGAATGTCATTTTACCACAAGAGCAGCTTATTTCTATACTACTTAGGGTCAACCAGGGCAAGGACCTCAAAGGCTGAGGCTGGGAACTTCCTGAAATTCTGCACCATCGTGTGGGGGGGACCACCTGCTGAGACCTCAGCTGGTACCTTCTGAGTGATTTCTGAGCTTCCTCATAGAGTGGTAGTCAGGTTTCCCAGAGGAATATCCCAGTACAAGACAAAAACAGTCACCATGTGAGCCAAGCTCAGAAAGCAAAAGAGAGGCTGAGGAGGTAGTTCAGTAGAATAAGTGTTTGCCTGGCAAGTGCAAGGGCCTGAATTCAATTCCCAGTTCTTCCAAAAAAAAAAAAAAAAAAAAAAAAAAGCCTGGTTACAGAAAACAAATGGTATCACCTCCACAGGATCACAGGCTCTCCAAATTCAACAGGAGGAAACAGGTGTCCTTCCAGCAGTTTTAGGTCAATGTTCTCATGCAAACAAAGGCCACCACCTTTGGAAAATGCCAACACAAATGTTGTCACTTTAGGTAGGAAGAGGCTGAAAAAGCTACAGATCCACATTGATTGCATGGAGAGAATGGTTCTTATTATCTTGTTGGCACTTTGACATGGGTACATTATTTGTCTGCATCATAAGGCAGCACTCACAGCATCCCTCAGTGCCCTTACTGTGGAATCTGCACTAGGCTCAGCGGCTCTCACAGGCTGCAGACTCCTCAGAGTGGGCTGCAGGTGAGCTACTCCTGCACTCACTTCCCTGACAGAGGTCTCCTGGCTACTGAGGGCTTCTGCGCCTTGCTGGCTGCTGGACAGAGGTCCCCCTTGGCTTCTTAACATGTCAGTCTCTCTGGTAAGGCATCTTCCTTTGTCACAGATTGAAAGCCTAGGAGACAAAAGAGCAAAACCAGCACTTAATCACTGATAACCTAGGCCACCCTCTCCTCCATATTCTGCAGATGCAAACTGGAGACAGGGCCTCCTTCTCAGACTCTTCCTCCTTGGAGACCTTCAGGGTGCCCTTCTGCAAGGACCTCCCACCTCCCCCCCAGCACCCTCTGCTCCCTTCTTCCTGAGAATGGCTCTCCCTCCTGACTGGTCCTTGAATTGTTAACTCTTCAAATCTGTCACATGTCCCTCCTTTTGTATATAATTCTCTTTGCCTAGACCCTTTCTCAGCATAAGAACTTTCAGGGATGTCTTTGAGAAAAAAAAAAAAAATGTTAATAAGAAGAGGAAGAGAGGTTGAAGAGAATGAGAGGGGAATGGTGAAAAAGAGACACTAAGATGTGCAGGAATAAATTCTTTATGATGAATTTGACCAGAATGCACATATAAATTATATCAATAAACTTAATCATTATTTTTTAATTTGTAAGAAAAAAAATAACACCAAATAAAAAAAAAAAAAAAAAAAAAGAACAACAACAAGAGTCTGGAGTCTGCTCAGGAGGCCAGGAAGACTCTGGGCCAAGACAATAGAACAGGCCTCTTACAGACCACATGGGGGCAGCTGGGGGATAACCAAAAGAGGTGGGGCCCTGTGTATCACAGGACCCACTGACTGTTGTGCACTGCAGGCTTGTAGAGAAGACCTAGCAGAGTCTATAGACAGCTTGGGTCAAGGAGCAAAGCCCTTCACCCTGCAGGGGGATGGTCACAGCCAGGTGGAGGTGTGTGGAATGACCACTGCAGAAACCTCAAGAGAGTCTCTCGGCACTCAGCCCTGCGTCTACTCTGTTCCAAAAGCTTCACACACATGTCAGGCCAAATCACTTCCACAGGCACACAGTGAAAAAGCAGGTCCAGATTATAGGGGGTAGGTGCTGGCCCTGCACCTCCTCTGCCTAGGCTTGCTAAAGACCTCACAACTGAGGCACGCCCAAGGGAGGTGGTGGAAGGGGAGACCACATCACAGAGGGGCTGGGGCAAGTCAAAGGAGTCTGACAGAAGCAAAGACACTGAGAAGTTCTGCTGAAACCTGATGATACATTCACTTGTGTTCTCTAGGCCTAAAGCTGTGTGTGCATGCACCTGTGCATGCATGCGTGTGTGTGTGTGTGTGTGTGTGTGTGTGTGTGTGTGTGTGTGTGTGTGTGTTGTGGGTACTTACATATGTGGGGGCATCAGGGGTCCTGGTAGCAGCTGCTTCTGGCCCAGAAAAGAGCCAGGCACCAGACAGGAGGGGGCTATGGAATGTGAGACTTGAGAACTCAGAGACGGAAAGTCTAGACTCTGCTGTGCAGACATTCAGCTATAATAGGAAGGAGAGAGAAAAGCCACCCTACATCTTGAGTGGGGGGCAGATGTCTGTTCAGTTTAAAGAGTCAGACGTAAATGATGCACCCTGCATGCCTCCCTCAAACCTGTACCTCTTCTCTAGCTTCAAGGATAACCACAGCCAGAGCTGTTTGACCTTGTCATGCACACTCTGCTACATTTACTACATACCTATTTCACCCAGAAGCCTCTTAAAATATTGCTCTGGTGAGTTTTCTCTTTAAGTAAATGTCTACATCTCCCTAGAACATGGGACTTTTCTCTCCTTATAATGCACACAATTCATTGAGGTTGGTAAGTGTGAGCCTGCTTTTTACACTCTACAGCATTCTACTGTTTGGCCCCCACTTATTTCCCAAGTGCTAATGCACTGGATCCGTATTGTAGCAGAGAACACTCCTGACCTTGCCATCTGCACCCAGTGCTGCTGTTTCTTCAAGTCATAGACCTGCAAGTGGGATGGTTGCACTATGAGCACTGTGGGGATTGCCAGATGCCATGGCAACAAGCAGTATTTGAAAGACCCTCTGTGCCCATCCTCATCCACCCTTGCGTATGGTGGAGGTGAGAGACTGCTATTCCTCCCACTGAGCAGTTTCAGCTGAGAGACATTAAACACGGAGAACTGAGATGTACATGTCAAGCTGGCATGGGGAGAAAAATGTCAGAGTGGCTTCAGGGAAGACTTCTACCCCTCTCTGTGTAGAAGACCCCCATGCCCACACCAGGATCCAGTTGGAACATTCTCATCTTACACATTTTCTCCTCACTGAGACACAATGCTTGACATCCACAATTAGAAGGAGGAGGAATTAGTTTGCTTCAGTCATAGAAGGCTCCATTTACAGTTGGCTGGCTCCAAGACAAGGCAGCATGGCAGAGGAGAAATGGCTCATGGCATCATAGTCAGGAAGCATAGAGAGTCAAGGGAGGAGGAGAGATGCAGACCTTCAAGGCCACGCCCCAGTGATCACCTCCTCTGACTAAGCTTCACTTCCCAACATACAGCCAGCTGTAAACTCAATAGTTGAATCCACTAATGAGTATCACACTCCAATGACCTAATCTCCTCCTAATGGAGCCACTTGTGAACACATGAGGCTTTCGGGGATAAGAAATACAACAATTGTCTTTTCACCTGGTTAGAAGATACAGTCTTGGATTTGTCCATTCTGCATGCAGCCCTCATGGCCCACTGCTGCTCCCACTGCCCTGTGGACAATAACACTGCATAATCCCCAGGGTTAATGATCCAGATTTTCCCTATAAGACTCCAAGCTGCTTGAAGCAGGGACTCCTCATATCTTCAACCCCCAGTGTTTTACAAGAGCCTGTATGTAGTTGGCACTCCATAGACAATATTTGAATTGCTTTAACAGATCTCCCATGTGCACATATGTACCTCCTACATGAGCTGAAAAAGGATGCTCTGAGTCTAGACAAATGCCCAGTGTAAAGGGAAAGAGTCAAGTGGAAGCCAAAACACATGACCTCCTCCAGAAGTGCTGAAAGTCAGGTCAAGAACCGCCCCCACAGGACTTCTTTCTCCTCAGCATCCCTTACCTCTCACTCTCTCTCGCCAACTACCAGAGAACTCCGACTTCCTTCCTTGATTGCAAAATAAATTTGAAGTCTTTAGCTTCTTGCTAAAAACTGATCTCAGGTCTCTCCTCTCTTAGAAAATTATTACATTGATTGATATTGCTTCCAATTTTGTTCTTCTTGAGGATGGGCCTATAGCTCAGTGGTGCAGGGCCTGCTCAGCAAGTGGAAAGCCCTAGGTTCAATTCCTGATACAAAAAAAGTGAAGTTGTTCTTCTTACTCAGATAAAAGAATAGTCCTGAAACCAGGAGTGAGGAGGATGAATTCCAAGTCAGGCATGCATTAAACAGGTACAAATATCTAAACTACAAGAGTAAGTTTTATGGTGATGATACACTGACAGCAAGGAAGGTCAAGAAAATCAAGACTGAAGTCTGAGGCTAATGCTATAATATCGATGAATGAAATGAAGAATTCTTCACTTCATATTTTGTTTTGTTATTCAAGGAAAACTATCTTCAGGAGATAAGGAATAAGAGGAAAGGCTAAGATGAGCCAGGAGATGTCAAACAGCCATGGCTGACTGCAAGTCTCTGTGTGGGGGGTGGAATTCCTAACACCAGATGAGCGAACAGTCCCAGACTCCATCCTGCTTTACCATGTTCTCATAGCTTCTGAATTACTAAGACTCACTGAAAGTATGAAGTCATGGTTTCAAGAACTATGTGGCAATGAAATACAATATGAGCTGTGGCTAGACTTTGTGGTGTAGAAGAAGTAAGAAAAAAAAGTAGACAAGAAAGAATTCAGAACTCTGGAGATGAATGAACCCAAAGGGACTAAAAATCAGTGAAGTCAGCTGCACTGTCCCACAGAGGCATGAAGACAACTCAGAGAAATCCTGAGACAGATACCCTTTGGTGAAGGCCCTCCACCATTTTGCAATGAAGAAGCTGAGGGGAACACAAAGAAAGTACCCAACACAGGTAAATGAAAGAGGAAGAATTCAGGCCAAAAGTGCTGCCTGTGTTCACATGGGCTAACAAGAGCCAGGCTTCCTGGGACATGGAAACCATGCAGTACTGCATAAGGAGTGACTGAAGGATGCCAACCTCTATGTCCTTCTGCACTGTCACTTTGCTAGAGGAAGGACAAAAGTAAGGGAAGAAAGCAGATGGTGGATGGCAGAATCAAGACCCCAAAATGATTGCCAGGTGTGATCAAAACAGATTGAATCTAGTTCAGAGAGCACTTGCTAAGGGTCAGTACCACCTGTGGTCCTAGAGGCTGAAATGCAAATCCATAAGAAAGAGATTAGGAAGATACAGTTTACCAGCATTGTGCTTAACACATAGGGACTTATTCAAGACAAAGGATGGTGGGGATGGGCCAGGGAGTGGCCATCTCACTTCCAACACTGACAGATTTCAGTTTTCTAAGATTCATCTCCATCTACATGAGGCTAAAGTCTATTACTTGATGATAACAAAGCCATGTTGTACTAGTAGATTAACATTCACATATTTGCAAAGAAATCTCATATTGAAACAACTTTGATCCACTTCATTTGATATCAAAAGGACAAAAGAATTAAATTGTGTTCTTTTATGGAAAGAACTTGTATTTGGTACAGGGTCTCACTATGCAACTCAGACTCATAATGATCCTTGTGTTTCAGCCCAGGTAGGGGCAGGCATGACATGAGGTACCTGGGATCAAACCCAGGTCCTTGTGCTTGCTTAGTCAGATGTTTAGACCACTGAGCTACGTCCATGGCCTGGGATATATATTTTTACTCTTTAATTTAGTTCTAAGAAACAACCTGTATCATTTTTACTTGCCTTTATTACATCAAATAAAAGTATCTCACAGGGACTGGGGTTCCCAGCCTGTCATGTGGGCCCCACCCCTGCGGCACACGGAGATGGGGACTGAGACTGGGCATGGTGGTACACACCCATAATCCCAGTGCTTGAGAGGCTGAAAACAGGAGGATCACTACGAGTCTTATCTGTGTAGTGAGACCTTGTAGACCCTGCATTAAATACATTAGGTAGGGTTAGTCTGCAGCCAACCCCACCCCATCCCACCCTGGTAATAACCATTTTGAGAAACTTCCCAAGTAGCTGGAAGGAACCAGGAAGTGTGACAGAATCTATCCTCTAGAATTTGGGGTATATCAGCCCCTTTATCTCCCCATCCTCTCTCCAAACATTGAGGAGGCTGAAGCCCTGCATCTTTTGCCTGGCACACAGGGGTGGGATCCCCAGGGTGATCCTCCCTCCCACCCTCTACATGTCAGGCTGTGAGAGAAGAAAGAAATGCTGCTTGCATCTGGAGCCATCAGCCTTGGGCAATGGGTACAGTTGAGCCACTGGCTGCCCGGTGCCTCGAGTTGTCCCACACCAACCAAAACATTCATCTGCCACGGAGTGCTAACACAGGTCCTGTCTGAGTTCATGCCTGACACCCCCTTTCTTGAGTCTCCACTCAGCACCCACTGCCTCACACCATCCCTGAATATACTGGAGACAATCTTTGACATACAGCAGCATTTTTGGGGAGCCTGCATCTCCATGGGGAGCCCCTATTCTACTTCACTCAGCACCAATTGTGTTGTTCCACTGTGGGCATTTCAGAGTCTTCGTTTTGCACCTCCCCATAGTCCTGTGCAGAGCGTGGCCACATGCTGCACACCAGGCAAGACCTCGACCTGGTTAGCACAAAGGTTAGAGGTCTACCTGATTTCTCCATTACCCAGGCAGTCTCAGCACTAGCAATAAACCCACCCACCATAAGCAATTTACAAGCCTCAACACAGGAGACAAATTTTAAAAATGAAAACACATAGAAGCAAAATGCCCTCAAAAGCTCTCAACTCCTCCAAATCAAATCCTGGGGCCATCAAGGGGGAAGACATCAAAAGCCTCAGGGCTCAAATATCTGAAATGGTAGGAGAGGAAGCAACTAAACAAATCAATATAATGCCTGGTGAACACAAATCAGAGAGAATCGTAATGACATTTAAAGAGATGGCAACCCTAATAAAACAAAGGATTGGTGGGATTGGCAAATCTAGAGAAGATACTGATTTTTTAATAGAGGAGCTAAAGAAACACGTGAAAATCACAAATGCCTAACATAGTAAAAACCTAGAGTTCATAAAACTGACTGGAGTAGAAATCCGTGAGATTAATATGTTTATTGAAAGAATATGCAGCAGAATTGACTAATGTGAGAACAGAACATCAGACCTCAAGGAAAGGGCTGTTGGTGGTGGTCAGCTAATGGGAGACACCTTATAAATAGCAATGAACTGTGAAAAACTGACCTAGCAATTGCTGGATGATGCAAAAGAAGCTACCTTTTTTGTCTAACTCAGGACATTGCACTTGCCAAGCAGGTCTTATGCCACTAAGCAGTATCACTAGGGCTAAAATAAGCTTATCTAAGATTAGATAGTATCAATGTAAAATCAGAAGATAATGTAAAGAGCATTTTTAAAAACCTGTTCACAGAAATAATAGCAAAAACATTTTCAAGCTTATAAAGAGAATTTTACATACACATAAATGAGACATACACAACTAGCAACTAGCCGTGATCAGAAAAGAACCACACTAGGACACAAAATAATAAAGACTCCAAAAAGTAAGACAAAAAAAATCTTAAAAGCTGCTAGAGAGGAGAAACAAATCACCTATAAATGAAAACCCACCAGACCTACAGCAGACTTCTCAACACTAATCTTAACATCAAGGAAAACTTGGAGTGAAGTATTTCAAACCCTAAAACAATTCCAATCCAGATTGACATATCCCACAAAATTATCTTTCAAAATTAATGGAGAAATAAGATACTTCCATGATAAGGAACATCTAAAAAAATTCATGACCACAAATCCCATGCTCCAAAAATTCTCAAGGATGTCCTAGAAAAAAACAATGAAGATAACAATGCTCAAAAGTCCAATGTACTGAGTCCACTAGGCCAAGTAGGTGATTAAATGGAAGGGAAAGAAAAGGAGCCAACAACACAAACATAATACAATGACAGGAATAAATCAATACCTATCTGTTATAACCACAATGCAAATGGTCTCATTTTACCAATCAAAAGAAACAGATTAGCAGAATGGATCAGGAAACAAGATTAAATTATATGCTGGTACAAGAAATACATTTAACTGAAAAGAAGATCCATGGACCAAAAGTCAATGAATGTAAAATAAATTACCATGCAACAAAAATCAGATAAAAGCAGAAGTAGATACTCTAGTTCTGGACAAATAGGATTTCAAGCCAACACTGATCAGAAGAGACACAAGAACAATTCAACAGGAAGAGATAATGATCATAAGTGTATGCACCAAATACTGCCATGCTCAACTTCATAAAACAAACACAAATGGGTATGAAAAATCAGGTAAGCAGAAACAGACTTGTAAAGGCGGACTTCAACACCCTACTGTAACAGAGATCAACTACACAGAGAAGCAACAAAGAAATATCAGAGGTGAACCAAATCTTTGAACAAATAAACTCAATAAAGATCAACAGTGTTTCACCCAACAAGAAAATACACATTCTTTTTAGCAGCACGTGGAACTTTCTCCAAAATAGACTATATACTATCCCACAGAGCATGCTTAAGCAAGTGCAAGGGATTTGAAATTATCCAGTGCATACCATCAGACCATAGTGGAATCAAACTCGAAATCAACACAAGAAATATAGAAACATATGAAAATTGTACAATACTTTCTTGAATAATCATTGTATCACATATGATATGCAGGATAGTTTGGATAATTATACTACCGATTTCTGGTAAAAGAATCAGTTAATGCTTAATTTTTTCAAAAAAAATTTAAATGTATTTATTTTCTTCTCCTTTTTAATTATAACTTTTTATCTTTTTCAAATTATATTTCCAGGTTTATATCTGGTAACCTAAACAACTAATTTGAAGATAACATTGTGCAATACAACAACCATTGTTGAATTCCTATTATTTTGCTTAATGAAATTTTGTGTGATCTCTTTCTCTTTTTTTTTTTTTTTTTTTTTTTTTTTTTTTTTTTTTTTTGGAAGAACCAGGGATTGAACTTAGGCCCTTGTGCTTGCCAGGTAAGCACTTATTCTACTGAGCATTCTCCCCAGCCCCTTTTTGTGATTTCTAATATTTGTTTTATTGTACATTTTGTATTCTTCAAAATATTGAAATATAAAAATTATCTTAAAAAGAAAAAGTTAGACAACTTCTGCAATCAAATAATAATGTTTATATAACATACCATAATCTGTGGAATACAATGAAAGCAGTCCTAAGAAGGGTGTTAATAGCAATGAATTCCTTTGTCAAAATAACAGAATAATATCAAATAAATAACCTAATGATGCTCTTCAAGGTCCTAGAAAACAAGAACAATCCAAACCCAAAGATAGTACAAGGAAGTCAATTATAAAGAAAACAACAGAAATTAATGCAACAGAGTCTAAAAAAATAACTACAATGAGTCAATGAATTAGAATTTGTTACCGGAAAGATTAAATAGTTAAATACTTAGCCAACTTTATCAAAACAAGAAAAGAAAATATCCAAATACATACAATCACAAAAGAAAAGGGCAAAATCCTAGCAGATTCTTCAGAAAGTCAGACCATCAGTAATTACTCTGAGAACCCAAATTCTAATAAAAGGGAAATTCAAAAGAAATGGCGAGATTCCTAGACATATACAAATTGCCAAAGTTGAACCAAGATTTAAAAATTCTGTGGAGGGGTCCAGGGAGATGGCTCAGTAGAATAAGCACTTCCTTGGAAAGCATAAGGGCCTGAGTTCAATTCCCAGTTTCACACACAAAAAAAAAATTCTGGGGCTAGGCATGATGGAGAGGCTGAGACAGGGTGAGCATCATGAGTTCAAGACTATCTTAGGGAGCTCACAGCCAGCACTCCATAACAGGCCCCTGCCTTAAATAAAACTACAAAATTTCTGAATAATTAAATATATCAATTAAATTTAAAAATAATAGAAAGGAAAAACTACTAATTAAGAAAAAGACCAAGTCCTGCTGAATTCACAACCAAATTCTACAAGAAATTTAGAAAAGTTCTAAGGCCAATATTCCTCAAATTCATTAATAGATTGAAAGGGAAGCAGTACACTCCTGAGAACAACCATTACCCTACTGCCAAAACCTATAAAGAGCCAACCAAACAAAAGAACTACTTTAATGGACACAGATGCAAAATTCCTCAATAAGATTCTGGCAAACAGAATGCAGCAAATCATCAGGAATAGTACACAATATGAACAAGCAATATTCATTTCAGTGATCACAGATGGTCCAACATATGCAAGTCAGCAAATCATTACATTAACAGAAGCAAAAACACACAAAAAAATGATCTCAATAGACCTGGCAAAAACTTTGGCAAAGTCTAACATCTATTCATAACTGAGAAAAGAAATCCTGAAGAAAACTAGAATAGGTATTAATCAGACCAACACCCATCTATAACAAGCCAATAGTCAGCATCATGCTAAATGGACAAAAGCTAAAGACTTCCATTCTAAAATCAGTGTTTTGATTACTTTTCTATCATTATTGAGAGCAATGATTCATGACAGAAGACAGAAAAGGCAACAAGAGCTAAAGGGCAAGGAGCAAGCAAGCCTCAATCCCTCCCTTACCTTGTAGGCAGGCTATCCACCCCAGGGTGAGTGTAGCACTCAGAATCATACTTCCAGCACTGGACCATGAACCAACCAAAAACTATAGAGGCCCACCTCATGACTGCGTGAGGCTTTGGGGATACACCTAGACACAAACCCCAACAATCAGGAACAGAACAAAGATGCTCACTACCACCATTCCAGTTCAGAATAGTCCTCAAAACATTAGCCAGGTTAGACAAGAGAAGAAAATAAAGGAATCCATGTAGGAAAGGAAGAAGTTAGAATATCATCATTTCCTGATGACATGACTCTCTACCGAGAAGACCCTCAAAATGCAGCCCAAATCCACCCAAAAGAAGGACCACAGCAGGATACAAAGTCAACATTCAAAAATCAATACTGTTGCTGTACATCAATAGCAAACCAGCCAGATGCATGGATCTGTGGCACAACACTTACCTGGCAAGCATGAGGTCCTGAATTGGATTCTTTGTTTAAATAAATAAACAAATAACCAAAAGAGAAATTAGGAAAACATCTTTTACAACATCATCAAGAAAAATGAAATACTTACAAATTAATTCAACTAAGGAAGTGAAAGGCCTCTTCATGGAAAACTATAATACTCTAAAATAAGGGACCAAAGAGGATATTTGAAAATGGAGAGATATCCCCAGCTCCTAGATAGATACAACCAATGTAAGCGAAAATAGCCAGACTTCCAAAATTGTTACACATATTTAATACAATCCCAATTAAGAAAATGCCAATAGCATTCCTCATGTACCTCTAGAAAATAAACCTATAATTAATATGAAACCAGAAGAGACTTAGAATAGCAAAAGCAATTCTGGGCAAGCAGGACAAGTAAAACATATCATAACATGAGACTTAAAGTTATATTACAAAGCTACCATGATGAAAATAGTATAGTATTATCAAAGAAAAGAAATGTCAGGCTTGATGAACAAAACTGAAGATGCAGAAGCAACTCCAGGCACCTTCATCTATTATATATTTGATAAAGGAACAACAAAACTTTCAGTATAAATAATACTGGGAAAACTGGCTATCCACTTACCAAAGATTGAAACTAGACCCATATTCCCATCGTGCACTACAATAAAATTGGATAGGATCTAAATTTTTTTGCATATATCTGGTAATATGAATAGTGGGCTGGAAGACAATATGATGCATTACAACAAATACTGTGAAATTCATATTACTTTGTTAAATGTAATTCTGCATCACTTGTTGTTTTTTTCTGTTTTAATTCTAATTTGTACTCTCTTTAAAAAATCAAAATTAAAAAAGGATGTAAATTTTAAAACAGAAACATTTAATCTCCTGAGAGAAGATAAAACTCTTAAAGACAGGTGTTAACAGACTTTATAAGCAAAAGTCAGATTGCATAGGAAATATTACAAAGACTTAACAAATGGGATCACAATGAATTTAAAAGTTTCTGCACGACAAAGGACACCATCAGCAGAATGAAGAGACAACCTACAAGAAAACTATTTCCAGCTACTTGACAAAGGACTAATGCCTGTAACATATAAAGAACTCAATAAAATTAGACCTCCCAAATTTAAATACCCAATGGGCAACTGAAATGACACTTCTCAGATGAAGTACAAATGTCCAATAAATACATAAAAAACATGTTCATTACTGCTGGCCATTCAAGAAATGCCAATTAAAACAACACTGAGAATTTATCGCACCCCAGAAAGAATGGCTCTCCTGAAAGAGTGAACAAATGACAAATGCTGCTGGGGCTGTGGGAAAAAGAAAAGAAGACGCTAAATATCATCATTTGCTGAAGAAATGCCAATAGCATCTCTCACGTACCTCTAGAGGAATTTGCTAGAAAAGTATGGCTAACATTTGCTTCTCTATTATTGATGGGAGTGCAGACTGGTGTAACCACTGTGACAGCTAACTGTGTCAACTTGAGTAAGAAATGACCACCTAAATAGGATGGGCATAATTCTGGGCATGGCTGGGGGGAAGATGCACCTAGGGAAGCTTATTGCCTGAATGGTATGAAAGGGAAACAAAGAATAGAGTATTTCTTCTGTCTCTTCCAGTGGAGCTCCAGTCTTCAACTGCCTTTGGATGCCATCTCTTGGCTTCCAGGGCAGACTCTTCAGCCTTGCATTGTGGGATATTTGGCCTTTTGATGTGGACTCCTGGGGCACACCCCACTGAGCTCTAGGCTCTGACTGGATCCTTCAGATGTAGTGTGTAGACAGACCTTTGGTGCTCGTCCACACCCGACTCTGGGCGGAAATTGCAAGCCAGTCTTGTAGGTTCTGCTATAGCTCTACATCTTGCATTAAGTCTGTTTCTCTAGTAAGCACTGACTGATATAACCGTGATTGAAATCAGTGTAGTTCCTTTTCTCTTATTGCTGGGACAAAATAACCAACAGCCAAAAATAAGGAAAGAAAGTTCATTTGACTCACAGTTAGTGGAGGTTTCAGTGCATACTCAGCTGGCTCCAAGGCAGAGTGACACAGACAGAGAGCAAGCGTTCATGGCGGTGGCAAAGAGCAAGACAGCAAGAGGAAATGGGACACCTAGCGGCAACGGTGGCAGCAGCGGGCAAGTTTTTCTCCCTCAGTTGCGTTCAGGCTATCAGCCCCAGGCTGGGTGCAGTACTCCCAGTCATAATCCCACCAGCCCTCACGCCCATAACCCCAGTGGATCATGAGCTAATCACAAACTCTAGAAGTCCACCCATGACTTACATGAGGCTTTTAGGGGGACAACTAGACACAAACCGAAACAGTACGGATACTTCCCAAAAAATAAAAGCTAGAGGTTCCATTTGATTCAGTTATTCCCCTACTACATAGCTTTCCAAAAGATGAGATGGTCGATTTCAAATTACCAAGTATGTCCTGGCCTGTGGATTAATTTAAACAGCACACGGCCTCCAACGAACTTCGAACTCAGTCTTTTGGAGGAGTTCAGAAGAGTGAGTCGCCCAGGGCGCCTGGGCAATGGGGATGCTGATGTCGACATGGAGACAGATAACACGCCTTTGCCGTGGTGTCAGTCCTCTCAGACCCTCATCAAATGGGTACTGGGGGTGAGGAAAAAGCAGTGCTCTGATTTTTTTAAAATGCATTGCCAACCTGTTAAAATTCAGCAAGTGTCCTTGCCACTGAGTTGACAGGAAAGACATGCCACTCCCTAGAAAAAGTACACACAATGGGCCCTGGGGCCCAGGGCTGGGCTGGTCCCACCTGGAGGCCCCTCAGGCAGGGAGCTTTAGGACTTGGCAGGGATGGCTAGCGGGATGACTCAGCTGACTGGCAGGAAGTCTTAGTCCTCTGGTGCCCAGAGTTAGACAACCGAAGCACAGGTGTGTGACTCTCCTCCTCAACTCGGGCTCTCACGCCACTCCTTTCTTGCATTATGCTAGGAAGCTCCACCTCCATCTGGTTCATCTTTATTGCCAGCTGCCACAAGGTATAGACCTTGCTAGGGATCGTAGGAGATGGCCCAGAGACCTGGGCCTGGACCTCACAGAGCTGGAGCCCGGGGTGAGGGAGAGAAAGCTGTGAAAGGTGCATACATGTGGGATGGGTGCCAAGCTGGCCGTAGAGCACAGGCGCTCCTAGAAGCCAACCTCAAGGGGGTCTGCAGGACAGCTGTGAAGGACTGGGTGGGCACTCAGTGTGGGTTTTAAATCCACCTTTGTGGATTGTGCTAAAGTTCATGACACTAGATACATCAAAACAGACAGACAGAAGCTCCACCCCCATCACCAAATCTCTCTAAACTCCTGAAACTCGCATATTAGCTTCATTCTTTAAGACCTTCTGGCACCAAGAACATTTCAATTCTCAGAATTATTATGGGTACAAAGGAAAAGAACCAGACATCCTTGTAAGTGCAGGATCAGTTCATCGCTCCCCAGCAGGACTGTCAAGATTGCAGGTGCTGAGGTGAAACCCTTCACCTCAATGGACACCTTCAGGACACCGAGGGTGGACCAGGAGCCCGGGCCTGTGGGATTCACTGGTCTCAACTTCAGCCACAGAGGACATTCTGAAAATCCACTCATCCAGATCTGCAGCACACATGGACTGCATATAGTGTAGTGGAAAATTCCACTTTCCACGTAGCCATGGGGCTTGGGGAGAAAAGTTTACTTGGGTTTGAACCATCTTTCCTTCTCATTAATTCTCTCTCTCTCTCTCTCTCTCTCTCTCTCTCTCTCTCTCTCTCCCTCTCTCATTTAGTACAGGGTCTACAGAGTCTCACTACACAGATAGAACTCATAGTGATTCTCTTGTTTTCAGCCTCCCATGCCCTGGGATTACAGGTGTGCACCACCATGCCCAGTCTCAATTGCTGTCTCAGCACATCCCAAGGATGAAACCAGCATGACACACCGGGGATTGAACCCCAGCTACTATGTTCTGCTTAAGCAGATGCTTTAGTCCACTGAGCTATCTAATCATCCCTGCAGTATCTGTTAGTTTTTATTATTATTATTATTATTATTATTATTATCATTATTATTATTGTGGTAGCAGGAATTGAACTCAGGACCTTGCACTTGCCAGGGAAGCGCTTATTCCACTGAGCTAACTTTCCCACCTCTTTGCGTGTGTGTTATGTCTGAGGCTGAGGCTCAGTTTTTTCCTCTTCAAAATAAAAACAGTTCTCCCCTTTTGTCCAGTCTTGAAAGAGTGATGTGATATAATTTCTAAGAAAGGATCCCGGTGTAAACTTAGCCTTGAACAGGAGCATAATGTTATTTGCTGGGTCAAGCAATACAAAGAGAAGGAACACACTTCATTCCGCCTGGCCTCCATCCATTCGTGATATCCCTGTCCTCTCCACGCAATTGGTCCCTCGACTTCCAGTTTAGGCCCTTCCAAGACGCTCTTCCATTTGGCCACCAAATCTAACATGGCTCTGTGCTAATCAAAATGGCTTCCTAGTACTTGGAGGCTAGTGTCCAGCTGCTGTCTGCTAAGCCATCAAGCCTTCTGGGAGCAGCAGCCTGCTAGGCCAGCCTTGTCACATGGCCCCATACAGCTACCTTCCCCTTGTCACATGACCCCATACAGCTCCCTTCCTGCCCTTGGAGCCTCGCTTTCAGGCCTTCACCCAGGCTCACTCCCGGAAGGAAACCTTCTGATGCGCTTTGACTGCGCTCTGCCCATCCAACTCGGAGCCCCCACTGCAGCCAAGGAAACACCTGCTTTCCTCAGTGCACTTGCAGGGGCTTATTGTGCACGTAACTTGTTAAGTTGATATCATACTCCAGGTTGGCAGCAGTTTGAGATTACAGTTCATGATCATTTATGCATCTCTACAACCTCACTAAGAGCAAGATCCAACCAGAAGCACTTATTGGATGGTTATGAGGGGAAAGAAGAAAGGAAAGAGGGGAACAAAGAGGAGTGGAGGGAGGGAGAAGGGCAGATGATAGAAGGGAAAAGGCCAGGAGGAAAGGAGAAAGGAAGCAGGGAGGAAGGGAAGAAGACTCAAGGGAGTCCAGGAACAGAGGAAAGGAGAGAGGAGGAAAGGGAGGAAGAAATAAGGAGAGAATGTCAGTCAGGCAGCTGGATAGTGGTCGGTTTTGAAAATGAAACTGATCCAAAAGAGCCATTTCACCCTGAAGAGCAGCACCAAACTTGACGCTGTTCACTTACTCGTGAACAGACTAATCACAGCCTGGGAAGCAGGTTCATGCGCTGGCCATGACGCCAAGAAATGAGAAGGTTCCCATCCATCCTGAGCCTCTCTTTTGTTACTCAAATTATAGTGTGAAAGACAGAAGCAGCATAATGAGGCTTATATATTCTTTAGAACACCGGGGAGAGAGACAGGGCTGCAAACAAAGCCCATTTTTCCAGGAAGGAGGCGCCCTCCTTTCTTGGGCAGCCACAGCTTCTTGAAAGCGAGAATGCACAGATCTACTGCCATGGCAACCATGATCGCAGGTCCGACTTACTGTAAGTTGCTCCCGAGGCCAGATCGCTCCAATTTCCAGGCCACACAGAACAAGCGCCCTTTAAAAGGAATGACAGATTACACGTTTCAGGATCTGGCCCACCCACAGTGATGGATGGGGAGCCCTCCGTCCTCCCCCACTATCTGCCCCATCGCAGGGTGTAATTTCCCTGTCCTGAACTCCAATTTGAAAGCATCCTGAAACTGGAAACTAAAAAGCTGCTAACGGGCTTCCGAGTACACAAACAAAGAGAGGCCTCACCTCTCTGCACACACTGATGTTGAGCTTGACACATGTCAGAAGGAAGAGCCTGTGCAAACTCATCCACATTGGAGTCTTCTCCAGGCCCCCACGTCATCCAACCTCCACGTGGAAGCGTTGGGTAACACTGTGGTGTGGAGAGTGTACGCTGACCTTCCTGAGAGTGTTCCTGGCACCATCCCAGTGCACAACCCTACAGGAAAGGTGTTGTGAGTTGTGCACCCTCACAAGCCCCACAACCATGGACCCACAAACATTTCCTTCCCTTTCCACCTTAATAATAGAATTACAGCCCAGTACAGCAAGGAAGGCTGGGCAGCCACATCCCAGCCTCCCTTGCTGTCAGTCCCATAGGAGCCGAGAAAGTGGGGTCACTTATAGATCAAAGCCTTTACAATGAGGAACTTGTTCTTTCACATTCTCATTTGTCAACCAAAAGCCTGGTCATAGAAGGAACGCAGATGAAAATAGTGCCTAAAGAATTTCATTTAAGGGCTGGAGATATGGCTCAGTGGAATAAGCGCTTCCCTGGCAAGCGCAAGGGCCTGAGTACAATCCCTGGTTCCACAAAAAAAAAAAAAAAAAAAATTTCATTTAAGAGAATGAACACAACAGAAGGAGCCAGGGCCCCTGAGAGAGCACATAGAGAAGAGCCATCTTCTGGCCGGGAGCTTAAACAGGAATGTATGAGGCCAATGAGGTCCACCTTACCTGAGTAAAGACTTGTGGGATCTACTTCTAGCAACAGGTGCTGTAGTCTTAAAGCTTACACACAATCCTAATTTCAAAGCCCTCGACTTGCATTGGTTATATCAATCACTGTCCAGTTGTTGGAAAAAACTAGCTGTTTCATTCCAAACTGCATAAATTTAATACACCAAGTAATTCATAAAAGTGACAGGCAACTGGCTAGGTCTAGTGGTGCATGCCTGTAATCCCAGCTGAGGCAGGAGGATCATTGCAAGTTCAAGACCAGCCTGGTCTACAAAGTGAGCTCAAGGCCAGCCTCAGCTGCATAGCAGACCCCATCTCAAAAATACAGACCACAAAGTGGTACGAAGCTATAAAATTAGAAAGGAGAGCTGTGTTGTTTAGACAGCTAGTCAGGGGAAATACCTTCACCTGGAGTTTGAGAAGCCAGAGAAAACAGAGTATCAAAGAGGCTCTGATCACTCTGCCTCAAATCTCTACTGCAGGGCGAGTAAGAGTCCAAGAGTAATATGCTTAAGGAGGGCAGAAGCATCCTGGAGCATAAAATTTACAGGCAGAGTGATCAGGTGAGCTCCAAATTTTCTGAACAAGATTATGGAGCCACAGAGGAAAGAGATTGACGTTCTATAGTGTGCCTGGGGAGAGTCACATGAAGAGAAAACTTTCTCTCAGGCTCTCACAGAGAGCAAACTGGTCAAGCATTGGCCGTGACTCATCCACATGGATGACACAGACAAAGGATCTACAGAATAATGTACAGGACTACAACATAAACCCTGAGAGGACTTCACTGACCACATAAGAAATATAAAGTTTATGTGTTGGTATATAAGTCTTGATCTATCTGGGTCTTAACCATCCAGCAGAAAAGTATAAAAATGAAGTATACATCGTGGGGCCATAATATTAAGCTGAGCTATAAATGGCTATGGTTGACAACTTCTTTGAATAACTCATGGACTGTGTTGGATTGTGGTGTCTAGTTCAAGCACCTAAGTTAGTTGAATGACAATGGAGTGCCCACCTTTGACAGATGTGGACAAAGGAAGGGGTATAGAAAGAAAAATCATGATGTGTGTGTATACACAGTACAGTTGGGATAGATAACGCTGTGCTTCTACATAATCCTATGAGAGGAAAGATCTGCACTAATGGTGGTTGGACACAATATTATGTCGGCTTCTAGTACTATGGTCATCCACTAGGAAAATAATTATTGAATTTTTGATATAATTCAGGTATAAAAATAAGTAAGCAGCTACACTCTTAATTTACTGATAAGAGACATCTGCTAAAATAATATCTGTAAATATATCATGTATGCACCTTGTACGATACCAAAACATTATGAAAACAGTTTGCAATGTATTAATTTAACAAATCTGTCTTGTTAAGGTGTCTTGAAACTGTCTGATTGATATTTATACTTCAATAAAATAAAAAATAAATTAAAGAAAAGAAAACACGATTTCTGTCTGCCTCTGCCTTCCAGGCTCCTCCGAGGGCCTCCCACTGGCAGGACTAAATAGGCAGGCAGCTACAAAGTCAATGTGGACAACGTAGTTTGCAGGCTTGCAGCCCCATGTCACCCAGATGGACCTGAAAGCAAGGATCTATTGCCACAGTACAGGCGATGTTGCCAGCTCTGGAGCTGCAACTGACTAGCAGTATCTTTCTAGAATACTGAGAAGAGGAGTCTCCTCCTGACCTGGGCTCAACAGGTATGTCTGGGAGGGGAGTGTGGAGTGTGGTAGGAACTGCATCTATAGTCTACATCCCAGTGTGCCAACCTATTCCCAAACAGAAAAAAGATTTTGACAAAGACCCACATACTAGCAAATGAAAGCATTAACTGGAAGCAGTAGCAGAAGTGCCACCCACTGAACAGTTCCTCGGTGCCAGATACCACACTGAACCCTTTAAATACACTTTTTTCTTTTAATCTTTGTGGCAGTCATATTGAAAACATTTTAATCCTTGCTTTACAAGTGAAAACACTGAAGTCTAGAAGCTTGAGTAAACTCACGCAAGAATTAAAGAATGAGATGGATGGAACTGTAGCCAAATCCGACTCCATGCTTCCTGACCCTTGCCCCAACCCTCCCTCCAGTCCCTACCAAGCCTTCTGAGTTCCATCCCGATGGCAGCCAGGTGGCAAGCCTGCACCCCACGCTGTGACCCACTTCTCATTGCGTCCTCCCTAGGTCAGGTGAGGGCTCTCCACGGCAGCCTTCTGAAAACAGACTTTGCACTATCTCTTTGCCCTTTGTGCCAAGCAGGCTCTCCCACTAAATGTCTTCCCCAGACTTTTCATAGTTTGATCCAGAGTCTGACTCAGTAGGTCTTGGGGATAATCTGTCAATCTGTCACTCATAGGGACCCCAGAGAATCCTGACTCTGCCCACTCTGGAAAGCCTGAATTCTAGGCCCAGGTGCCACCCAGAAGCCACCTACCCATGCAGTCTTATCACTGAAAGGCAATCTTGGTGTCTTGGTCTGTCCAGGTCACCATAACAGAATACCAGCCATTTGAGTGGCTTAGACAGCGGAGATTGATTTTTATTCTCCTACAGTTCTGTGGGCTGGAAGCTTGAGATCAAGGCATAAACAGGGCAAGCTGGGGTGAAGCCTCTTGCCTTGGCTTGGAGATGGTCACCTTCTTGCTGTGCCTACCTGGCCTTATTCTGTGCTCTCTTCCTATTTCTATGAGACTAGTTATGTTAGCATAGAGCCCACTTTATGAACTCATCAACCTTAATCATCTCTTAAAGGACTGTCTTCAAATAAGATCTCATGGAGAGCATAGGGCTTGGTGCAGAAATTGGAATGGATATAATTCAGTCCATAATTGTTGAGTAGGGGACATGAGCATGAGTCTGAGCCTAAAACAAGCCTTGGACTGCAATCTTGGCTTACCATTTGTGTCTTAAGTCTTGAGAAAGGCAAGTATGCAAAGCAGGAGCACTTAAATTCTCCCTGTCTTCTGCAGGTCACCAGCTAATTCCTGTTCCTCTGCCATGTTGTGACATAGCCAAGCCCAGGGGATGGCTGTCAGAGACCCAGCAGTCTTGAATATTAATCCCCCAAACTAAATAGTTAAATAGTTTTATTTGCTTTATAACATTCCAAGCCTTTGCATTTTGTCATAGTAACCCAAGATGTACTTGAACACCCATCAGAGAGACTCATGGCACATGGCAAAGCAGGCTACCTGAAAGTCCCCTGTCACCCTGCCGCACTTGGATCCCTGGCTGAAGGCCAATCTGTGCAGTGACATGACTGCGTGCCTTCACCAGAATGGTGGAAGCAGCCTCCCTGGCACTGGGAAGTCCTAGGGTACAAAGTCAGGATGCCCATCAGTGAGACAGACACCGCTCTGGAGAGGCTGAGGTCCTGGTTCTCACATGGCCATGTGGGCTGAGGAAACCCATCTCCACATGTAGTCTGTTTCCCTCTCAGCAAGAGGACTCATCCCCAGCAAGCAGCACAGGCTAACTGCCCACTGAGCTGATGCAGGGAGCACTGTGGTCTGCTCAGGACAGGGGGAGGATATGACTGTGGCATCAGGCATTGCTGCACTACGATCTCTGGGTCACAGAGAAATTGGGTCACAAACTCTGACCAGCTGCCTCCCTCTGATTGAAGACACACATGAGGCACATACAGAGTGCAGGTGCAAAGGTTGGCAGGCAAACCAGTGGCCTAAAGAGGCATGCTCTGGCTCTCACATGCCTGATGTCAGTACTGTCATCAGTAGTGCTCCCACAGGCTCAGGGAGAAGCCCTCGCCAGAGGCCACACTTCTGTAACCCTTGCTCGGGAACTCAGGCACAGCATGCACCTCACAGTGCAGGGCAGGAAGTGGCTGCACACTGGGCTTCCTTTTCTAGGAGGAAAATGCAGCCCGCTTCCAGGGCACGCAGAGTTGGGGACTGTCCAAAAGGTCGAGCAGGGGGAAGGGCTCACACAATCTGTCCAGAGTCCCAATTGTTCCCCAAATCACACAGTCACATTTCAGGGCCCAGCTAGGAGCTGCCAAACTGACTCATGAATTATTTATCATCTTACACTCACACCTAATATGTGGGCTTTATTCCATTACTTACTAAATTTTTCAATTTTTGTTGTTTGTTTGTTCATTTGTTTGTGATAGGACCTTACTGTGTGGTCCAGGCTGGCCTTGAATTCACTATGTAACCCAGGCTGGCCTTGAATTCACTATGTAACTCTCAATGGTCCTCTCTCAGCCTCTCAAGCGCTGGAATTACAGGCATGCACTGCAATGCCCAGCTACCAAATTGTTTGTAAGGTTGGAGAAGGGTGCTTTGAATAGGCCCAAGTCCACCACCAAAAGGCAGCCTTGTTTTTATTGGTATATCACAGTTTGCATTTCTCTTCAAATAACCAGTATTACTCATTACCTGCCCAATACATGCATATGCCTATCTCAACTGTGAATTTTGCTGTTTCACTACCAAAACCAGAATTCCAACTAAGTGAGAAATGAAGCTGGTTTACCTCCCTATTGCTGCTGTAACAAAAATTATCATAAACTTCTTGGCTTCAAAGTCACCTAAGTTTATCATCTTTCTGTTCTGAAGATGACAATTCTGAAATGAGTCTCCTTGGGCTCAAATCAAGGCCCCAGCAGGGCCACACTGGCTCCTCTTGGGAGGCCCCAGCAACAGAGCTGCTCCCGTGCCCTTTCCACTCCTGGGCATCTCTCATGCAGCCCCTGGCACCTCCATCCTCAGAGCCTGCAGCAGCCAGTCGAGTCCCCCTTTCAGGAAGACCCTGGGACTCCACCCGGCCCATCAGGTGACCCACAGTTCTCTTTCTCTCTTCTGAGGTAAGCTGGGCAGCTTTATCTCCACTTGCTGTGGAGCTCAGTGCACTCACAGATCCCAGAATCAGGATCAGATATCTCTGAGACCCTTATTTCACTGACCATGCGCTATGGTTTTAGACATTCTACGATCTCCAAACCTCCAGCTTTTCCAGGGAGGCCCCACAAGCCTTTGCATGGCAAGGACAGCATCACACGTGGCCTCAGGCCAACTCTACAGCTCTGCGGGTGCTTCTAAGCCCATGCCTGCCTCCCTCAGGCTCTCAGCTTTGCAAGGACACAAAGCACATCTGCCAAGTGCGTAGGGTCCTTTTCTAAATGTCAGTGCTTGAGTATTTCGAAAGCCTGCACCACTCCCACCCTTCCCTACAGCTGCACAGGAGATCATGGCCCACTCTCCACCTTCCACCACTCCGGGTGTCACTCACTAGCACTGCTTCCACCTGGGCAATGTCTCTTAACCACAGCAGCGAGAGGGGACACAATGGCTTCTACCATGTGCTTACACTGTGGTTAAAAGTGTCAAATAGCATCCACCACACAGGAGGTCATGCCTGATGTCTCCTCTTGCAGGTGTTATAACATCACACGGTGTACAGTCAGATTTCTCCCCTGGGGTGGGGGAGGGAAGCAGGCCGATAATAGATAAATGCATGAGAAAGGGAGAAAGATTATAAGGACTTTGCTTGTAAAATTATGGAAGCTAGAAAGCCCAAATTCTGCAAAGCCCCATGTCTCTGTCTGAGTTAGAAGGCAATTTCTGTTGCTGTGAAAACAGGAAGAGTATATTATATGCCTCCACTTAGGGGTGGGGCTAGCTCAGTGACAGGGCATTCATTCACCTAACATGCACAAGGCTCAGGGTTCAATCCTCAGCGCTGCATAAAGATACGACTCGGTCATCATTTAGAGGCCATTAGATAGCTAGGAAGCTCGTGTCCCAGTCTGACAGTGCCAGGAAGGAGAGCCATCCCTTACCAGAGCAGAGTCAGTTTTGGTTCTACTCCACACTTCAACTAGATCAGCTGGGGCTGGGCTGGGATTCCACACTACAGAGAAAGGTGTCTGCTTTATTCAGTCCATCCAGTCAAATGGTTTTCCTTAGGGGAACATGCAGAATACTGCTTGAGCAAACATCGGGACACTCCATGGCCCCATCAAGTTAATACAGGGGAAGAAACACCACACACAGCGTCTCATAAACACTTGATGAATATATAAAGAATTGTTTATTTGGGAAAAGTGCTTGTAACCTGCAAGCCATCATATTTTTCCCTAATACTCATCCAGAGGGTACACTTATTTCCACTTAAACTTTACCTGTTCATGTTTCAAAAGAAAAATCTGTGTATTAGCCTCCCATGGCTCAGACCTAAGATGACAACTTCTGCTTAGCAGAAAAAAAAAAAAAAAAGCCCCAAGCCCTTAGGCAGAATCAGCAAAGTGTTTACTAATCACAAACTATTGTACAAGCCTCTTCCAACCAAGGCACAGGTCTGTGGATGATCATCAGCTCTGCCTGCCTTGCAAGTGACCCTTAGGGACAAGGCTGCCCAGCTGGTGCCCACTGGCTCCTCAGGGCTGGCACTCATCCAGCCCCACAGTAAGCAAGTTTCGCACTTCAGCATTATCCTACAAGCTGTGCTGGTCCCAGGGGCCATCCATAGGTGCCACAGAAGGAAAAGCAGGAGTCTGTGCAGGAAAAAGGGCTGCCACAGCACATGGCACTGTAGAGACTGCAGGGAGCTGATGCTGAGGGAACTTTACACAGTATGGACCAGTCCCTCTGGTGGCCACTGAGGAGAAGGAAGATGGCAGAGGAGAGAGAGCCAGGCTCGCCGGTGTGCATAGGAGAGAGGAGGGTACGCCTTCAGCAAGCAGAGGCCCATCATTAGTATAATTGCTATTATTTAGGAGATGCCAGCCATGTGCCAGCTATTGTAGCAACCCAGTTGTTCTGAAAAAAATGTCCCTTGCCAAGTGGTCAAGAAGGAAAAACAGGTCAAGAATCTGTCCCAAGACAAGTCTTCAACTCACATGCATCAGGATCTAGGAGGTAACTGTGCCTTCCTTTGGTGTCCAGCAGTCAACAAATCATTCCTCCTTGACTAGACTCACACTAGGGGCCAAAGTTCAGAAACAAAGACAAAACAAGATCAGGCCAGCCCACAAGGCCTCAGAACCACTGGATAGCTTTCGCTCTGCCTTGGGAGAGTCCATGAGCTCCTGGTCTAGGCCCAGGAGCTTCCACCATGAAGGGCTGGGTTAGAAAGGAGCTGCAGGGAGAGCTGGGCTCTGTGGCTGTCTTCTTCATCCACTTGACCACGAGTCACACTCGTGCTGGTTGGCTTTCCCAGCCCTGGAACGCAATGCCCAACACACACAGTGTAAGCAGAGGCTCACCTAACTTAGGGTTTCAGAGATTTTAGCCCATGGTGTGCTGACTCCAAGGCAGGTGCATCAGGGCCACCAAGAAGCAGAGCCAGGGAGCAGCAATGGGAGGGACAGGATCAGGGCCCTCGTGTGGACCCCAAGGCCATGCCTCCACAACCCACCCAGACAGACTGGGCCCTGTTCACGAGCCAACCAGGTTGACAATCCAGCATAAATGTCATACCCATTGAGGCCTAGGGGCCTTGCTGGCTAAGCTCCCCATCCACAAAAGAGCAGGCTATTCAATTTCGAGCTGCTTAATACAGAGACACTTGGAAATCCACAGTACTACTGTACCATTAGCCCATTTCCAGAGTTCAGCCAAGGAACATGGGCTGAGTTATAGCATTCTAGGTCTCAGGCAAATTTGCACTGGCTTCTATTAAATTGTATGAGGTTAACGAATAAATTGAATTTAAGGGGCATATATTCTGCTAACCAAAATTACATGTGAGACATTTGTCACAGGCATTACTAAATCAAGGTTCTAAAGGTGAACATGTTGGTCGGCATTATATCACCTGGAGTCTCAGTTACAGCGCCATCAATCTGGGGCAGGGAGGGGGGCCTTGATGGGTGGTGACATGGGGGAGGGGCTCCTTTGCCAATTGTCCCTGCGCTAGGGGGACAGCACATAATCAGGGATGCATCACAGAAGCGGAGTAGCAAACAGACCCATCACGGTAAATCACTGTGGCTGGCGAAGCGCACAGGGCCCGAGGGAGTAACGCTGATGCTGCGCATGCGCTCCCTGGAGAAGCAGAAGGCGAGCAGATCCTGGAGCAGAGGCGCAGCCAGCATGCAGAAGGGTGTGCCCTGCCAGCCTGCCACCCACCACTTAGAACTGCATTTGCCTTCTTGAGTTTGCAGCCCATTTTCACAACACACACAGAGCCCCAACACCCACACAAGAGTCACAATCAGCCATATGCACAGAATGTCAGAGCTGTTGGAAGCCAGTCCGCCCCCTAAGGCTTCTGATGGATTCGCTGCAACATTAAGATAAGGGTACAGGGTTTCACCTCCCTTGCGGGGAAAGTCACCCTACACGGCCTAGCTGTGGATCCTATTTCTCCATTAAATTTCAGAAAGGAGGACCAGGCCACTTTAGAAGAAGAAAGTAGCAATTCTCAGAAGAAATTCCTGTTACCCCTCAAGGAACAGAGTGGCCAGCCCTCTCTCCACCTGCTCCTCCTTTCCCCATCTCCCCACTTCTTGGGAGCTCAGAGTCACTACTCCAGGATTCTTGGGACCCATGTGTGAACAGCTCTCCCACCCAAAGAATTCAGATACCAAATTCTATGGTTCATTGCACCTACCCACTACATGTGCAGCGCATACCATGCCCCACATGAACACACACATGCATGCACACACACCCATGCACACACACACACACACACACACACACACACTCTTACAGCAGTGCTCAGTCAGAGCCCAAGGGTAGGAATGAAGCCAGCTTGGCTTCTATTGCCTGCCATTCATAAGTGCTCAGAGTGTGGTGTGGTGGTGTGCACCTGCAATCCAGAATGCTGGGAGGTCGAGCCTGCAGGATCTCTAGCTCAAGCCTGAGTGACTTAGCAAGATTCTGTCTCTGAATAAAAAATAAAAAGAGATGAGGACGTATCCTGGTGTGAATATCCTAGGTTCAATCCGCAATACCACAAAAAAATAAAAAAGATAAAAGCACTTGAGAAATGACAGCTTGTCAATGTGGGTGTGCCTACAGCTGGCTGCTCAGATACTCCCTGAAGGACTGTCCTCAGGCAGCGCTGGAGGCAACAGGGAGGTAGTGGAACCCTGAGAAGGTGGGGCATGGGAGAGGAAGCTAAGTCGCTGAGGCCTGCCCTAGAAGGAGAACCTGGGACTCTGGCCCTTCCTCTCCTTTCCCTTGTGTTTCTCTTCTGCTCTAGTAGGAGCAGCACTGCTTCCTAATATAATATCCTGCCTCACCACAGGGCCCAAAGAACAGACCAAGTGACCTGAACCCATAAACCAAGGTAATCTTTTCCTCCTTGTGAGTTGCTTCTATGGGACGTTTTGTCACAGCAAGAGAATGCTGACCACAACATCCATCTTTAGGCCAGTGGATGTCACTTCACCCACTGCTCCCTCCTCTCCCTTCCTGCAGTGAAGTCACAGAGCAGACCAGGATCCAAAGGGGAGCACATGGAGGGAGGGACTGACGAGCTGGCCAGGGCCAGCCTGGGCTCGGCACCTAGACGCCCGTCCTCAGGCCAAGGGCTAACACATGACAGTTTAGCAGCAGCAGGCCCAAGCTTCCCGCAGGAAACAGCCCCCTGTCTGGTGTTCACTCCTCACTCTCCTGCAAAAAAGAAATCAGCAGAGCCCACACAGGGCTCCAGCTCTTCTCCAGAGAGCCTGACAGAAAGTAGGACTTGTCTAAAGCACACTGGTTCTTCCCCACTTTTGTCCCAGCCAGTCCCAGATATCTCCTCTGCTATCCAGATCCTTAGTATGATGAACAGTTAGAGAAAAAAAAGAAAACTTTCATTTTAAGTTAGCCAAGTGCAGAGGTTTGTGCCAGTGTCCCAGTGACTCAGGAGGCTGAGGGGAGAAGGCCTGTTAGGCTCCAACTGGAGGCCAGCCTGGGTAACACAACAAGACGACTTTCCAAAAGCAAATAAATACATAGTTAACAAAGGGTTTAGGGATGTAGTTCAGAGACAGAGCCCTTGCCTTGCATGCTAGAGGCCTTGAGTTAAATGCCCAGCACCACAAAAAAGTAAATATCTAGATAGATGATAGATAGAAAGGTATGATACAAGGTTAGATAGGAGAGAGGGAGAGGGAGAGAGATGGAGGGAAAGGGAGAGAGAGAGAGAGAGATTCAAGCCCCCCGAAGCCACAACAGTAAGGTCCACTTGGTGAGTTCTGATTCACAACAGCACCACAGTGAAGAGTGGGACTCTGGGAATGTGACAGCTTCCTTGGAGTCTTGGGACCAGGCCACACCTCCCCTCTCCTCCTCAACAGGAAAGGGTCTGGGCCTGGGGCTGGGGCTGGGAATTTGGGAAATGGGTACAAGGAGGAGTTGCTTCCTCTCCAGAAGGCTTGGCCTGCTGACCTCAGCTTGCAGGGCTCTGAGGGAGCCAAGCAGGTCCTGCCCTGAGATGGAACCTGGAAGTGAGCTCTGACCTGGCCAGGGAGAGGGCAGGATGGCAGGCTTGACTGCACTTGTGTTGCAGACACCCTGCCCCCCAGGATAGAATGGCTGGGACGGCCAGGAGGCAGGGTGGGAGCACAGGAGTCCTGCGCAAGTCCATGCATAAGCACCCTTGCAAGGCAGGTCCTCGTTCTCCTCCTCACTGAAATTTTCCAGTGAAGGAAAGGCAGAAAGCACCTGCAATTGTGCAGCTCCTGCACCATTTATCTTCATGGTGTCATTGCCCCGGTGAGTGAATCCTGCCCAAATTAATTAGTACTTTTGCAGTAAGTCAACCATTCCTTGAAAAGGAATAAAGAAAGTGTGTGTGTGTGTGTGTGCGCGCGCGCGTGCGCACGTGCTTGTGCATGAGCAGGAACATGCTGCCTGCACCGTTCCCATCTCTGATCCACAAGAGGTGACACAGATTGGAAAGTCCCCTCTGGCTCACTCAGAAGCAAAAGCATGGGACACCAAGACAGGAAAGGGTGCTCTAGAGAGCAGGGGAGGGGGCAGAGGAGGCATTGTCACCAGGGTATGGAACACAGGAAGAAGCACACGGGAACCCACCCTTGCCTGCTCCTCCGTGGGAGCAGAAACAGTGCAGCCCTCTCTGCGGGCACACAGACTCTGATCAGCCTTCTGTATGATCATAGAGAGAAATCTAAATCTGAGGCCTGAGGTTCTCGATCCGACTGGCTCCGGTGGACAGTCGAGGGCTCCGCGCTGCCCTCAGGGTGAGCATGGCAACAGCCACATGCCATAGGAAATATAAAGTACATGTGTTGGTATATAAGTTTGGATCTACCTAGGTCTTAACCATCCAGCAGAAAAGCATAAATGTATAAAAATGAAGTATACATCGTGAGCCCATAATATTAAGCTGAGCTGTAAATGGATATGGTCGACAATTTCTTTGAATAACTCCCTATGGTTGCAGAATGCTGGACTGCGTTGGAT
>PVKA01024351.1:5961-34460 GCA_004027165.1 Ctenomys sociabilis | reverse complement strand
ACAGTTGAAAATCCTTTGTCTTTTTGAGACAAGGACTATGTAGTCCAGGCTGACCTTGAACGCAAGTTGGCCTCCAGCTTGATGCAGTCCTCCTGCCTCAGCCCCACCAAAAGCTGACATTAAAGCCATGCACCACTACACCTGGCTCTACGGGACTTGAGAGCACAGGAAAACTATGTAGTAGCTGAGCGGTTTCTTTCCCTGATGGAGTGCACGTGCTTCCTCTTTTCTGATAGAAGAAAATCATTTCATTCCACTTTATGCAGGATAGTTTTTATCCCGTAGGCCTGGCCCTCAGCTCCTAACATCAAAAATATTTAAGACTGGGAAAGAGACCTACCCCAGAGGGCTCTGCCAATTCGAACAATTTATGCAATGGCAAACTTGATCAGTGTGTGCATGTCAACAACAACGAATGCTGGTCACTGAGTACTACTAAAAATGGCACCCGAAGACGGCTGTTGGCTTGACTGGCTTTCCTCAAGAGGATCAGGAATATCCAGGCGAAGCAGCACAATGAATTGGGCGCTGGCTCGGCTAACGCAGCAGCCCCTCCCCTTTCTCTCCTGCCGGGGATCACACCCAGGGCCTTGCTGGTCAGGCAAGCTCTATACCCAACCTACCCCAGCCCAGCAGCTGGTGAATTTCAGAGGCAAAACCACAGCTGCATTTCAAATGGTCTCCGGAAGCCATCCTGTCCCATGGAGCACTTGGGGGAATCTTATGGGATCTGCGCAAGAGCTGTGACAGTGGGACTCCCCTCCCTGTGAGGGGAGTGGAGAGCTGGGGGCCGGGAGCTTCCCCACTCCAGGAATCCCACTCTTCTCATCTTCCCGTGGGCTGCGTCTCCCAGTATCACTGACAGACCTCCCCTTACGCTGAGACAGTCCCAGCCATCATTTCAAATCCACTGGTGGAGGCAGGAAGACCCCCAAAGAGCATGAAGTGAAATATGTACAGTGCCCCAAGGCCTCGAGCCTGTTCATCACCTCCCACTGCTCTGAGGCACAGTCAGCCACCTGACCGCCTGCCCTTCTATCAGCTTGAGTACCCTGTGTGGTGCCGTTTGTGCCCTGCAGGGGAGAGGGTGGAGGCAGCTTGGCCAGGGTCGGCCTCCTCTGCTCCCAATAACTGAAGAATGATGACCCACACCTGTCAGTCCCACTGTAAACCAAGGCGGGACCACATGTCTCCCCCACGCTGGACCTGCACCCTGAAAGCACCCCGGGCCATGCAGCAGTGGTCCTACAGGATGAAAGGGGAGCAGAAGACTCAGAAGTGCCTTACAGCCATGGAGCTGCAGGCGCTGCCCCGCCGAGCCAGGTTGATGCTGCTCTCTGGAAACACAGACGCCTGTGATGGAAAGAGACCTCAGGATGGTGGCTCCCGCCTGCCAACCCAGGACCATACAAGGCGACCAGGGCGACACCCGCTGGGGCGGTCCCGGGGGCCCCTGCAGGGAGGCTGGATGCCTCTCCTCCAGCTCCTCACTGCACAAGCTCCAGGCACTTTGGTCTTCACGCAGCTTAATCTCCAATGCACACTAAATCTGTATTTGAAAAGCAACCCATGCTAAGGAGAAACATGTTAATCCAGATTCCAAATCAGAGACCAGGCAGCACTCTCGTGCTTGTGGAGTTAAAACATGCCATGTGACTTCAAAATAAAATATTAAATCCTGTTAGTATTAGTACAGGTTTAATGCTGAAGTGTGGAACTCCAAAAGTAGCTAGGTTGCAGGCAGAACGTTTGGTTACAGTGAAAATCAGACATACGGTTTCGCCAAAAAAAAAAAAAATCACAGACATAGGAGCTTACAGTACTGCAACAGGCGCTGTCAAACTCCACCCAGGTTAATGGAGGCTTAACTCCCATTTCCCTCGGAGGGCACAGTAAACCCGTGCACACCTCCCACTTGTAAGCCTGCCATCTGGGAGAAGCACTGCTCGATGGAGGAAGCATCAGGGCCCTGATGCTTAGCTGAAGCTTCCTGCAGTGCCAAGTGCCCACATTTACGGCTGGAAATTCCCAGAGTAACAGCAATACGGGCTGCGGTCTTCCCAGTGCCAGGGCACCCCAGAGTGGTCTCTGTGCCGGCAAAAAAGCGCAAGCAGCTGCTCTTGCTCTGGAGGCCCAGACTCAGGGCCTATGCAAGTGTGACAGCCCCGAACCCAGACCTGGCCAAAGAGGGCTGACAGCACCACGGCAATGCAAGCTCCAAGGAGAAGTGACACATCCACAGCAGGGCCGCACTTGGGGGACGGAGGGCGCATGCGCAGCAGGCCCGAGCCCACGCACCAGGTAATTCCCTGCAGGCCTGGCCACGCCACACAGACAGGAGGGCTGCAGGAAGGAAGCAAAAGCAAGTTTTCAAAGGGGAGGACAAACAGCCCCAGGCTGTCCCGACAGCTGAGTGGTGCCAACAGATGGAATGGGAAGGGCCAGGCTGGTCGTTGCACTCTCAGGAAGCCTCGTGGGTAGAGTCCACATGTACCAGACAGAGGCACAGCAGACAGTGTTTGACACTGTAAACTTTCTAGGCAATTCTCTTCAGGCAGTCCTGGAAAGGGGTGCAGAGTGGGGGGCTAGAACTGCTTTGGGGCCAGCAACAGCGACACAGCCTGACTCAAAACCCAAGGTGGGCGCAGCTCGAGCTTCGGCACAGCCCCTGGTATCTGCGGGTTCCTGTCTCCATGCCCAACCTCCCTAGGGTGGAAAATACTAGAAAATCAGCTGCTGTGCTGAACACAGTCGGATTCCTTCTGTCCGTTTCCCAATAGCTCGGCACTCTAAGCACTGTCCCCGGGATCACGGAGGGAGGATGCAAGGAAGACAGCAGGCCAGCGAGCCTTTAGAGTTTTCAGTGAGTAAACAGGCTGCAGCGGTCTGCCTGCCTCAGGCTCCACCACTGCACTAGGCCCTCACACACAACAGCATTGTTGGGGCGACTGGAACCGCTGTGCACTCTGGCTTCCTCGGGGTGCTGGAAGCCAGGCCCCCTCACATACTGAGGACGACTACAGAGACCACATGTGGAGAGACAGTGCGCCTGCCCTCCGAGGCCAGAAACCGGAACGGCCACACCTGGGAAAGGGACGCCCAGGCTCAGAACGTACGTCATGGTGACAGTGCAGGTGGACACGCTGGGGCAGCAGGCAGCTTGAGGGCTGCGCAGACTCCGCCTCACAGCAGCCAGGACCTGCTCACACAGGAGGCAGGAAGGTGCATGCTGGGCGCGGATACAGCAGCTCTCGGGTGCACGTGAGGGGGGCACCAGGCGAGGAGCCCACTTCCCATGGGGGAGCAGACTCGGCACCTGCAGCAGCAAAGGCCATGCAGCCGGGCCGGACTTGAACACAGGCCTTGTGGAAACAGGGAACACGGAGAAGGCCAAAGAGGCAGCCCGGTTCTGCCTCTGCAGTCTGAGGAGCAGAGTGCACAGGGCCCTTCCAAACTGCTTCCTGGACACACTGACCAAAGAAAATATTTTTTTCAAAAAACAAGCAAAAACCCCAACTGGGGGACAATTGGTGGAAACTGAGAGACCCAAGAGACCAATTTTCTAGACTGGAGCTCTTGAAAATATAGTGCCGAATGCTCCTCCCCGAAGGTCCACTCTTCTATATTAGGTCCTGAGTTATTTTAGGTTTTTCTTTTTGTTTTTTTTCTTAAAGCCAGAAACAAGTTCTCAGCAAACTGGTCACCAACCAGACACCAGCAGGGGAGGTGGACGCCGTGCAGAGGAGGCTGAAGTCCCCACTCACGAGCTCCGTGGAAGAGCCACGTGGAGGGGTGGGAAGGGAGGGGCCAGGTCCGGCTTCATGCTGGGCAGGCAGGTGGGGGAGCAGGGCGGCCTGGGGAAGCACACTCCCTCCAGGCCGCCGGCAGAGGGCGTCCCTGGAATCAGAGGAAATGGGAGGGCGGGGAAGTGGGTAGAACAGCCACGCCTTCCCTTCCTTTGAGGTCCCTGTACCCTGTCAACTCAAGACAGATTTCCCCTTCTGCCAGTAATTATGGGGCTGGGAAAGGAACCAGTGGGGCCGGTTAGCTGCCAAGTCATGGGGATCAGTTAGGGTTTTAAAACCTATAGACAGAAAGAAAAAAAGATTACATTTATTTATTATGGCTTTTTGAAACAGGGTCTTGCTATGTAGCGCAGGGTGGTCGTAAGCTTATGGCAATCCTCCTGCCTCAGCCTCCTGGACGCTGCTGGGCTCGTAAGCATGTGTCACTATGTCCTGCTTAAAACTCCATTTTAATTGTTATCAGTTATATGAAGATTTTGGTCTTTGTGACCCAAGTTCTAATTTTTAAAATTTTGTGGGAAAAAACTAAGTCAGGAATCTGCAGATATATCAATCTCTACTTATACAGTAAAATTCCTTTTCTTTTTTTTGTATTTTAAGGGTCCTGAGGGTGTTCAGGGTCTCACTACTAGACCAAACCCACAGTGATCCGCCAGATCAGACTTGTAGTGATCTACCTACTTATAGCCTCCCAAGAGCTGGGATTACAGGTGTGCACCACCACAGCAGGCCTGGGGATTGAACCCCTGGCCCCTGTGCCTGTTTACAGGCACTTTAATCTGCTGAGCTATTTGACCAACCCCTCTTTTAAAAAAAAAAAAAAAAAAAAAAAAACACAAGTTCTTACTATGTAGCTCAGTTGCCTTGAACTCACTATGTAGACCAGGCTGGTCTTGAACTCGAAGTGATCCTCCTGTCTCAGCCTCCTAAGTGCCAGGATTATGGGCACACAGGTCACCATGCCTGGCTACAGTAAAATTCTTTAGTGATGTTTCCTGCTGGCCCCTACAGGGGCGTTCACTTGAGAACAAACTCAGGTTCACAGAGATAAACTGAGCAAAGCAATTCTCATAGAGTGGTCTGGGGAATGCCACTGTGTGCGTTAACAGTTTCCCTGGATAAAATGATTTACACAAATCCAAGGGTCTTCTAGGTGAAATTGGTGGCCCTGGCTGCTGCCCTACCACTCTTATAGCACCCAGCACCCTTCAGGCCCTGTAGCTTGTGCTCCAAGGGGGAGGGGGGTTCTGGGTGCCTGGGGGAACTTCCAATGAGCAAAGCAGACACAGTACCTATTCCTGTGGAACCTGGTCCCCTCCTGGAGAGGACATACAGCTGAAGTCAGCAACCAGAGCTTCAGTGCCAGCCTAGAGTCTGCCTCCGGCCCAGCTGGAAGACCAGAAAAGCCAGCCAGTAACCCAGACACGGTAGGTGCCAGCCCAGGGTCTGCCTCCAGCCCAGCTGGAAGACCAGAAAAGCCAGCCAATAACCCAGACACGGTAAGCAAATCCAAAGAGCCAGGCGTGTGCTGCAGGTGGAGATAAGAACCCGCAGGGCACAGGTGCCAGGCAGGTGCCCAGGGTGGAAAGAGGAGTCAGGGTGCAGAAGGGGCCCCCAGCCCTGAATCCTGACCACTGGGCCCTCAGTGGGACCTTGCCATGGAGATGCGTTAGCTCTGTTCAGTGAACTGAAGTGAAACCAAATGTAGGCTGGACTGGTAGACAGCTCACGTGAAAGCTGAAGTCTGGCTCTGAGTCCTGCTTTAGGCAAGCGTCTCCGTTCAATGGAGACAAAGAGGAACCAGTTTTCTGAATATTCAAGTGCTCTCCAAGATGGCAAAACCTCCCTGATTAAGAAACCACATCTACACTTGGTACTTGGTGAGACGACCCCCTGGGGGTCACCACTAACAGAGGGGGGTTTGTGGGACTGGGGTAGCAATAAGAACCTGGAAAGTGGGCACATGAGCTCAAGGGGTAAAGGAAGCACCAGGAACCCTTGGCAGGAGGGAGGTGGCAGGATGAGACTGAAGGGCTAACCACTGGCAGAGGGGGGTATGGAGGGGAAATGGGGGAGGGCTGCCCGGCCCAGAAACATTCTAATGCAGCCAAAGATTACATGGGATCAGGAGAGGCTTCGGGGGTTCTGACTTCTGACTCTGGGGGAATGGATGTTGGGGCCACTGTACAGCGACCCTGGGGGCTCCCAGGCCCTGAATCTGGCTCTTCCTGGGTTTCCTTTCCCCATTTGCCTGAGCCTGGTGCACTTGGTCAGGACCAACCCCCCGTCCATTCCTTCACTTGGGTGGTACCAGGACCCGCTCCTTCCATGACCTGCACCCCAGATCTTTCCCCACCTCCACAACTTCCTGGTTTGGCTGAGTGAAGAGGTCTGGGCCTGACACACAAGCTTAGCCACGTGCTCTTCCAAGACTTGGAATCAGTCTCAGACCTTGGTGTCCACTGTGTGTGCACCCAATCCAGCTGGGGCCCTAGGAAACTGCCACATGTGAACACAAACAAACTCTCCAGGGAAGAAAGCCAAGGTGTTCTTATTTTTTTTTCTCTTGATTAACTCCAATTTTAAAATCTAAATTGGGTATGATAGCCCACGCCTGTAATCCCAGAACTTGGGGGCTGAGGCAGGAGGATCACCGAGGGTTTGAGGCCAATCTGGGCTACACAGTAAGCTAAAAGTGACGTGAACTGCGCCGTGAGACCTTGCCTCAAACAAATGAACAAATCTACACATAAATATGTTCTTCAGTGCAGGCAGCTGAGTCCCACAGGTGGGTGGAAAGCAGGGTAGGGAGGAGTCTGAATGGAAAGGCTCAGGTTAGTGAGGTCACAAAGCAGCGACCCCACAGGAATGGTGAGACAGGGATTGGGCGAGAACGGGTGAGCTGAGTCACACACACACAGACACACACACGTGCGTGTGGGTGTGCATGCCTGCATGCTCCAGAACCTGTAGTTTCTGAAGACAGGATGGAAAGAATTAAATGCAAACCAACCAACTTCTCTTCTCTGGGAGATGACAAAGTGGAGAATCTGCCGTCCCCGCTGTAGCTGGAGTTCTGAGCACCAAGAAAGAAGACAATGGTGGCGGTGATCCCCACAACACTGCCTGCCCACCTGCAAGGTAGGTACGAACCCCGTCTCTGGAGAGGGCCTGAGTGGCTCAAGGAGTGGGGACCAGCACCTGGTGGCTCCCGAGTATCCCACTGTGTTTCACACTCCAGTACTGTCTCGGGGGTGGGGGTGGGGTGCTGTGTGGTTCACCTACCCCCACACTGACTGTCTGGTCTCTTGCTTTCCATCCTGCATATGCTCAGATAAGGAAATTCTGTTTATTTTAAAATTTTCCACCTCTTTTCAGCCTCCCATGCCTGAGGGCTGCAGCTTAGCCCTGCCAGCAGAGAGTGGCCATGGAAGGATGCCGTCCCTCCCCTGTAGAGTGCCAGTGTTGACCACAGACGTGGGCTGTTGGTGCTGGCCCATGTGAGGCTGCAGGTGAAACAAGAGATGGTACTGTGGAGTCCAGGGGGCCTCTACCCCCAGCCCTTCCCTGCTGGACAGCCCAGGCCTTTGCGGGAGGCCGCCCATCCCCCAGGGGCTCTGCCTCACATGGCTGCCGGCAGCCGTGGTTTGCTGTGGCTCCTGTCCTAAGTACTGAGAAGTCACTTTGGCCTCCAAGCACCACACACTCTGATTATTTATTAAATCCATGTCACTGCCAGTTTCACTCTGTGAGCCGTGTTAAAACACGGGATTTCTAGCCGCTTCCACAAATCTCAGCTAAGTAATAAAGCACACCTTTGCTGTCTTAATGTAAAAATCAAAGATGAAAAACATGCAGGATATATATGACACATAGGTTGATGTCACCCTGCTCTCTGCCCTGACTGCATGTGTGACAACACGTTGGGGACATCCTAGAGAACATATTATTGGGCAGAAGCTTGATGAAAGAATGTACAGGAAGGGTTGAGGCAGCTCAGTGGCATAAGCACCTGCCTGGCAGGTGCAAGGTCCCACGTTTGATTCCCAGGGCTGACTCTGGAATGGGGCATGGTGGTGCATGCCTGTAATCCCAGCACTAGGGAAGCTAATACAGGAGGATCACTATGAGCCTAACTGGGTAGTGAGACCCTGAATCGGAAAAAAGAAAAGTACAGTAACTTCCCATTCTAGACTGGGATTCTTTGTGACCAGTGATGGTGAAGCAGCGCACCAGGGAGAAAGCTGCAAACCAGGCTCCAAGACTCCTGCGAGTGGCCCAGGGCCACTGGGAAGCAGTGCAGCTGCCCTCCAGCGACACAGGGATGCTGCAATTGCATGGTGCTGGGCACACTCCTACGTACGTCCCACAGGTGTGTGCAGGGCTGGCAGGGCTGCTCTCCTATGTGGGCTCTGCACCGCTCCGTAAGCCCAGAAGGTGTCATGGGGACAGGGAGGGGGCCTACAGCCAGGAGGATCTAGGAGCCAGGGGCGCAAAAGCTCCAGAGAAAGGTAATCAAAGCTACACAGTACTGGGGGGCGGGCCAAAGCACACACAACCCGCCCAACCAGTTCTGGGAAGCTGAGGTTGCTGCTTTAATGGGGGGTGAGGTGCAGGTCACCCACGCAAAACCTAGGAACAGAATTTAAGTGACTCTATAATATCTTTAGAACAGCACAGTTAAATTAAATGATGTGAAATGTATTTGTGAAAGAGAAAAAAATGACGGAGTAGGGAGGTTTTAGAACAAATCTATGGCACACAATGAGACCTTTGCACACTGGGTCCTGCTCAACCTAACCTTCCCAGGATGCAGCTGCCCACCCCGGAAGCCCAGGGGTTCTGGCCTCTCTCCCTGCAGAGCAGCTCTGCACCTTTGCGGCCCTCCCACCAGCTCCTGATTCCCACCCTCAACCACACACTTTTCATTCCTATAGTTAAAACTTCAGTTCTGCTCTCTGGGAAATACAGGCTTGCTCTTTCATGTGCGGCTTCCTTGTCAACACTGAAACCACAAAGAGGGAGCTGGAGAGCCTGCAAACTCAGGCCTGGCCTGGCCTGCTGCTTTGAGAGAGCTGACCTTGCACCTGCATTCCACACGTGGTAAAACAAGGAAAGGTACCATCTTCAATCTAGATTTAAACACTAAAAATTTAGAGTTTTTTCACCTGGGTTTAAACTTAAGAAACTCCTGACAATATTGACACTTAGAATGCCAGTCATCCTGAGAATGTGTGCTCGCTGGAAAACATTATCTTCCACACTGCTGTGCTAGAAAAAGAAGACCTCTTATAAAAACAAGCTAAATTTAGCAGCAAGTGACTCCAAGCAGCTTTCAAGCAACCTGCATGCGTGCCTGGCCAGGCAAGCTGCTGTACTAACCCTGCCGGATCTTCTGCTCGCAGGCTGCGATCCGTACAACTCTCCATCGTAACCATTACTCTGTTTCAATGAAGAAAAAGAGAAAACCCATATCAGCACGCAAATGAAGACACAGGCATAAATCAGCAATGCAAACGAGCAGGGGAGGCTGCGCTTTCTCAGAATATAGGTGCAGGCAAGGTTTGGGCAATGCACAGCCTGGGCCCCACGCATGCCCACGTTGTCCACACCACTCTGATGGAAGGAAACCAAGCCAGGCTGTGCTTGGTCCCTGGGTCTCCCCTCTTCGCCATGGCCTGGGACAGCTGCTTTCCTCCGCAGTTTTCTCCCCCAGTTTTAGGGCAGTGTGGAAATTCTCCCTTTTGGAAGGCTGGGTGTCAGCCTTGCACGACTCAGAGCTGTCAGGGGTGTGAGCCCATTAGACTTCAGGTCACGGTTCGGGGTAAATCCTAGGAAATTACAGCCCAGTATGAAGCACCTCAGAAATAGCTGGGTTTTTTCCATCTACAATTAAATGCAATGCTCAGCCAGGTATGGGAGGCACGCGTCTGCGATTCCAGCACTCAGGAGGCTGAGGCAGGAAGGCCGTCACGAGTGTGAGGCCAGCCTAGATGACACAGTGAATTTAAGGCCCCTGAGCTACATAGCAAGACTGTCTCAAGAGAAAAAAAAAAAAAAAAAAAAAAAGCAACGGTCAACCAGGCACTGGAGGTGACATGTGCAATCCCAGGGCTGGGCGGCTGTGGCTCCCAGATAAGGTCTGGGCCCAGGCTGGGCAACTTGACGAGGTCCTGCCTCAAAGTAAAAAATTCAAAGGGGATTTACAGGGGGACTAGAAACATAAGTCAGTGGGTTTAATTCCCACCTCTGAGAAGGGAAAGGATCGAGGGTGGCCCGAAGCTGGAATGGGCAGCCACGTCTGCCCAGGGGGCACCTTCCGCAGGAGCTTTTGCTTTCATCCAGGCTTCCTACTTCGTTTTTCAAAGTGAAACTGCAGGACAAACAGCCCTCCAGGAGCAGGGAGGCGCTGGCGGGTGCTCCCGGCCCTGGCTCCTAGCCCAAGTCCCCTCAGCCCAAGTGCTCCTGAGCTGGCCCTCACCGTCCTCACTGCCACCTCCTAAGAGCTGTGCTCCTGTCGGGGAGGAAGCTACACACCTGCATAGGGAGGAAGGCCAGCGCTGGGTCCCAGGAGGCCCCAGCCGGCAGGAGCTGAGTGCGGCTGCGGGCCAGTCATCTAATCCACCTGCACCTTCCACAAGATTACTGATAGGGAAACACAGGTCCAGGGCTTGCACGACTCAGAGCTGCATGTCTTTAGAAACTAGTTTAGGAGCCAGGTGCAGTGGTACACACCAGCAATCCCAGCTACTGCAGAGGCAGAGGCAGGAAGATCACAAGTTCTGAGGCCAGACAGGCAACTCAGTTGCCTTGAAATTTAAAATTCTACACACAGGGCTGGGAGTGTAGCTCGGGGGTAGAGTTCTTGCTCAGCATGCCCAAGGCCCTGAGTTCAACCCCTGGCACTGCATAAAAGAAAACCAGTTTGGGGAAGAAATGGACACCATGCTACAAGAGGCTGACATGGAGCAACACAAGCAGGCTGCACCAAGCATGGGGAATGGGGCACACACAGACCCTCTGCTGGGCACTGCCTGGATGGTCCCTCCCCTGCTTCGGCCACCCCCTCATCCACACCCGCTGCAGCAAGGCCCAGGTGGAGAGGCAGGTACCGCTCGCTATTCTCCAGGGAGAGACATCCTCTGCGGCCCTCTGCCCCAGGCCTAGAGGAGCTCCTGCAGTGCTGGCAGCATCCCAAGACGGGCATATGACTCCCCACCAACCCCACCTCCACCTCGTGGCACTGCTTTGTGCTGGTGCAGAGATGGAAGGCTGACAGGTGGGTGACCAGCACAATGCCAGTGCAAAGGTGCACATGGCACACAGGTGTCCCCAAAGTCAGCCCTAGCTTCAGCTGGCTTTGCTCTCTGGGAGTCTCCTGCGCCCCTCCCTGTGGCTCCCTCAGGGACAGGCACTTGTTTGTTGGCATGTCACACGGTGCCAAGCGGATTCTGCAGGTCAACCGCACCCCACTTGGAGCAGCGAGGACCCCAGACAATGAAAGCGGTACACCAAGAACATGCATGTCAGCTCTGCCCATTAACAGTGTTAGATGTTTTTTGTCTGCATGAGTCATTCGCAAGGCACATATTAAGGGGTCAAAGATGTGGAACCCACAAGCCAGGGTAAGTAGAGACTTGTGTGTGCAATGTTTGGTGCATTTGATTTCATTTTAGGAAAGAATGGCACGGAAAACTGAGATCCAAAATGCATTTCCAGCCAGTGACCAAATCTGCTGTGAGGTGACACCTGAGAACGGGTTGTGACGCTTTGTGCTCGCTGAAGGACGGGAGAAACTGCTGTCTGGAGTCCCCAAAATGCTCTCATCTACCAGAGTGAGTGTGACAGCCTCTTCGGATAAGGAACAGCCGTCTGTGTGGCACTTGCGGAACATCTGCTCCTACCACGCCAGCAGGTCTGGGCTTTGCTGGGACACGATGGACCCTGGCACACTGGGCAGCGAAGATGCCAGGCCGGTTCACAGCACACAGCTCGCAGCCCGGTTAAGGAGCGCCTCAGTCATAAAAGTGCATTTTTTTTTTTTTTTTGTCTTTTTGAGACAGGGTCTCACTATGCAGTTCAGGCTGGCCTTAAGCTCACTTTGTAGCTCAGGCTGGTCTCGAACTCACAACAATCCTCCTGCCTCAGCCTCCCGAGTGCTGGGATTATAGGCCCGCGCCCGGCTAAAAGTGCATTTTAAAAATGAGACTTTGCCAGATAATTTCAAGAAGTTGTAGTAACAGGAGAAGCACCAGGCGCTTGGGTGGGCTGGGTGGGCTGCTCGAAGCGCTCCGATGACAGTCATGCTCGTGCGCAGCCCTGCTCCTGTGTGAGGCTGAAGTTTTCCTCTGCTAAGTGCAAGTTTACAGGTATCCTGAGAGCATAAGGTCCACTCAGAGTTATAAGCACAGTAATTTAAGCTGAAATCAAAACCTTTTGTGTTTTCACCCTTTCCTGACTTCCTTGGAGAGTAATTACTCGCAGAAGAGCAGAGGTGCAATTAATTTGAAGGGGTACAGATTAGAGAACAGTGAGGATTTTATTACGTGGAATGACTGTGCTTAAATAATCCTTGAGAAAAAATTTAGAGGCCTTCGGATTCTTCAGGAAACTGGCCCGCTGGGCCCCCTGGGTGCACACAGCTGCTGCCAGAGCAGCCAGCGGCTGCACTCGAAGCCTGGGCCTGAGGAGCCACGCCCTGCTGGCCCGCCCTGGGCCTTTGGGGCGGCGCCCTGAGGTTAGTGGGAACACTGGGGCATGTCACAGGTCACACCACACGTTAGGGTCACACAGCAAGTCGTATGCAGGTGTCTCACCCAGGAGTAGGGACCCCCGGACTCCAAGTCAGGCTGTGCCTGGTGGGGTGAGGAGGAGAGGGAGCGACAGAAAGGAGCCAGAATGAGTGGGAAAGCTCGGTGTGACATCAGAACAGCGACAGGCCTTAAAATCTTAACAGAAATGCACTTCCTGTGACTTCTAGCACCTGAAACACATTTATGAAAGCTCTAGAATGGCAACAACCCCAAAACCCTAAGGGGTGCTATAATTCAGAAAACATGGTTTAAGCAACCTTATTTCTTCCTTTATATAATACAGTCTCATTAAAGAAAGGTAATAGATGCATTGCTGTCAGTTTTTAAGCAAACAAAAAATTAAACTCTTTTTTTTTTTTTTTTTTTTTGAGACAGGGTCTCACTGTGCAGTTCAGGCTGGCCTTAAGCTCACTTTGTAGCTCAGGCTGGTCTCGAACTCACAACAATCCTCCTGCCTCAGCCTCCCTAGTGCTGGGATTACAGGCATGCGCCACCATGCCCGGCTTAAACTCTCATTTCTTATGAGGACCACCCACAAAGATGCCAGGACAGGAACATCCTCCTGGCCTTCTAGGGTGTATAGTAACTGCCCGAAGCATGCAGGGGCTGGGGGATTGAAGATGTGATCTTACATCAGAACTCTGAGGTCAGGTGTGGGGCACCATGCCTCAGCTCTGGGGCAGCGAGTGTTGGAGCTGTCACCAACACTTTGGTCACCTTGGGATCAGTCTGTCCTTATTAAAACGAATAGGGCAGCAAGGCACAGTGACACACGCCTGTAGTCCTACAACTTGGGAGGCAGAGGATTACAAGTTCGAGGCCAGCCTGGGCTACATAGCAAGACTCAAAAACCCCTGAATGAATGAATGGATGAGTCTGATTCTCCTCTCTAGGATCCAAGTTCTCAAGTTCTGAGGTTTTCAAAAGCAGCCTGATTCTTTTCCTTTAGTTCCAGCTTCTTCCAGGAAGGGCCTGGCTGAGAGACCCTGTTGTGGAAAATGACATGTTCCTCTCTCTCATTCAGTGTGCAGCCTGTGGACGTCCAGCCTGAAATGACACCCTAAATGCACTTGCTGCCTTGGCAGGAAGCGGGGCCAGCAGAAACAGAACTCGCTTTTCTGGTTAAGAGCTCTGAAAGAGAAAAGCCAGCTTTCCCTGGCATGTGCACTGATACTACAATCATTTCAGACTCTGGGGGCAGGAAACCGTCTGAGAATCTTAAGGGACCATCCTTTTCCTACAGAAATGTGGGTCACCAGTCTTCACATGATTCAGGAGGAACACAGCCCTGAAGAGGAGATGTGTGGATAGAGATTTTAATTGTTCCCACCTCTCTCCTCCTATTCTTTTGATTTCCTACCAATCAAGTTTTATGGGGTTTCCTGGCTTTTTTTTTTTTTTTGTCTTTTTGAGACAGGGTCTACTATGCAGTTCAGGCTGGCCTTAAGCTCACTTTGTAGCTCAGGCTGGTCTTGAACTCGCAACAATCCTCCTGCCTCAGCCTCCCAAGTGCTGGGATTACAGGCATACGCCACCACACCCGGCTGTTTCCTGGCTTTTGTGGTTGTTTTTGTTTGTTGAGACAGGCACTCGCTATGTGATTCAGGATGGTCCTGAACTTACTAGGAGGCCTAGGCTGGCTTTGAACTCAGGGTGATCTCCTGCCTCAGCCTCCTGAGTGCTGAGAGTACAGCTGTGTAACATCATACCTGGCTTATTCAGTAAGGCTTTCTCTTACCACTGCAATTGGAAGTGCTGTGTCACTAAATACTAACTCCATCAAGGAGTCCTGCCCTCCCCTGGTCCCTTCCTTGGCCCCAGGCCTAGACCTTTAGGACCTGCTCACCAGCTGTGGCATCTGTGCCCTGGCCCCAGACTTCACAAAACTAGCTTTGAATTTATGGCACTTCCTTCCCCTAGAGTGGGCTGTGTCACAGGGACCTTCAGAAGTCATAGCTGTGTCACGGAGCACAGGCTCCAATGGAGAAGGTTCTGGATAGCAAGGAGGCACTTTACCCTGGCCCATGGGAACTGGAACTGTCCCACAAAACCAGTACTGCGCAGACCCCACCAGAGTGGCTTGAGCTCTGGGACAATGCTCCCCACAGCAGTCAAATAAAATGCACACTTTGTGCACAGTAATTGGGGTACAGAATTACCACCTCACTGGCACGGTGGTGAGAAAGAGCCCTTGGGTCTGTACAGCCCACTCCTGGCTGCTCTGTGGCCAGGTAGGACCAGTGGGAGCCAGAACTGGGGCTTCCAGGAAACGGGGCCAACGCCCAACTCAGAACATGGCTCCTGTTTCGCCTCACAGATGATTCAAGCACGATGATGAAAGTTTCCTAAATGTTCAAGGAAAACACACCGACATAAATGTGTGTGTAAGGGGCCGGCCAAATAGTTCAGTGGACTCGCGTGCCTGCTTAGGCAGAGTGCAGCAGTCAGGATTTGACCCCTGCCAGCACGTGGTGCCGGCCCCACACCTGGGGCGCTGATATGTCAGTTTAGACTGCGCATGGTGGTGTGCACCTGTAATCCCAGCACTTGGGAGGCTGAAAACAGGAGAATCACAAGTCCGATCTACATAGTGAGACCTTGTAGATCCTGTACTAAATACATAATAAAATGTATGTACATATGTATGTATGTATATATGTATGTGCGTATAAATAGTCAGTCAATAAATTGCCAGTGCTGGAGAGGTTTCCTGTTTTTCATAAAAGGACAGAGGCCCCCGAGGTAGACACAGGTCCAACCTTCTCTCCCTTGGCAGCCTCCAGCTACTATGCAGTCATCACCAAGTCATAATGAACTTCCGGGTATGGAAAAGGAGACCCCAATTTTGTTTCGTTGTTCCTGAGACAGGGTCTCACTCTGTTGTTCAAGTTGGCCTCGAACTCAATGCCATGCTCCTGCCTCTGCCTCCCAAATGCTGGCTGGCAGGTGTGCACCCCGGGCCTGGCAACTGAGACTGCACTTTCACCAGGGGTGCGTGAGTGGGCACTGGGCACGAAGCCTTGCTGAAGATGGGCGTGCGCCTTCTCACCATCTGGGGTAACTCCTCCTCAGGGGCAGGGCTTTGTGTTAGAAAAATACGAGCAACAATGGCGTCTACCCGGGGAGGGTGCAGACTGAAGCACCATGGGCCCGAGGGGTGTTCTCCACAACAGCAAGGGGCTCCACCCCTCGATTCTAAGCAAGCACCTCCTCAGTTAGGTACTGGCCACCAGACCGCAGGGACCAGGAAAGGGTGAGGGACAGGAGGGCGGGGCTTGGCTACGTGCTGCACAAGCAGCCCTGGCCCGGTACTGACCCGCAGGCTGCCTCTGCTACCCACTGACAGGCGCTCGTCTTCGTCTGAGGCCTGCGAGAGAAAGAAGAGCTGTGAAATGATCCCAGAGCCTGCAAGCAGGAGCAAAGGCCTGGCCACCCGCGGGGACACAGCTGTCCCAGCTGGCAGCTCCAGGTGAGCTTCAGGACATGGGCCCAGGTCCTCGGCAGCACGGGCTCTGACTGACTCACCATTTACGGATAACGTAGATTTAACGTCTTTCAGTGCTAATACCTCCATCACAGGTAACTCAGTAAGTCACATACGAGCTCTGGGTATATCACCATGTAAATCGCCCCCTGATGTCAACAGCATAAGGCACAAAAACGCCATGCATTTCCCAAACACACTCTCCACCCAGGAAACGAGAAGCACGGTACTAACCGAGGCGAGTCTCCGGGATCTGCGCGAGTAGCGCTCACTGTCCTCCTACGGGCGGGCGGGGGAGGAAAGAGCGGGGCAGTGTTAGGGCCCAGGAGGGCTGTGTCCACATTAGCAGACTCCTCCCCAGTTGGAGAAGCCAAGACAGTGACCCACGGGGGGAATCTGCCCTGTCTTCTACACGTCAGCTCTATGTGCTGAGGTCATCTGTGCTCAGGGACCCAGCACAGGTGTGCTGTGCTGGCCAGGTTCTCAGATGCCAGGACCCCAGGAGGGCACTGTGGCCAATGGGTCCAACAGCCAGGGCAGGAAAGGTGGGCAATGAGGAGCAAAGCCTGACTCTGGGGACCCCTGGGAGCGTAAGAGCGCCCCAAGGTGGGGGTCTCCTTATGGGAGGGCTGGAGACCACTGGGGTGACCCATGCCAGCCTGTCCCAGCAGGCAGAGGGGTCACTATGGGGCTGTCACTTGGAACACGTTGGGAAGACGGAGGGCATCTCACCCAATGGGATGAGAGGACGCGACTGCAGGGTACCACCTGGGCCAAGCAGAGCACAGCGGATGTGAGGGCCACAGGCGCTGCTCAGGCAAGTTCTCGCTCAGGGACACAGCTTGTGTCCCCGGCACGGAGTCCCAGCCCCAGGGAGTTGGGGAGGCTGCGGTGCGGCAGCCCATGCGCTGCCGACCTTCCCCACAGAGGACAGCAGGCGGGCAGCCAGGCTGTGCTGTTTCTCAGCAGGCTGCGGTGGGAGATGTAAACAGAACCAGACCTCTCGGTATCAAATCACCATGCAATGGGCTCTATCTACATGGTTACATTGCTAAGAATCAACTTATAAAACATTCTACATCTTCAAATTGTATCAAGGCCTACCATCCACTGCTCGATGTCACCCCACTTAGTATCCAGCCCATAATATTTCTAAGAAAGAAGGGAAAGAGAATTAGGCAGAAAGTAAAACAGTGAGGGCCCAGGGCAATTGTGACATGCACACTCCAAAGCTCCCATGAAGGTCAGCCAGGCAAAGTGCACAGCGCAGGGCTGCAAGGAATCGCCTGCAGTCGTCCCCCACCCCCGCAGGCCAGGGGACCCAGACAGCACTCCCAGGCAGCCCGCTCTGCCCCAGGGTTAGGAGAAGCAAAGCTGAGCCAGCAAGGAGAAAGCCAGTGCAGGGGACACCCTGTGCTGTTCCCCAGCCTGAGCCGAAGGCAGGCCGGCCCAAGAGCTCTGCTGCCTGGGCTGGTCACTGCCACAGTGCTGTCTCCACCTTTCTAATACAGACCCTGGGGGCCAAGCCCAACTGTGGGGGCCAGGCCCAGCGTGGCTCTCCGTGGCCTCCTATCTTCTTAGAGGTGGCAGAAAGTAGAAAATACAGGAGAAAATCTGGGGCGAGAATTAGGCAATGCTTCTAAAAGCCAACGGCACCAAGCTAACACCGAGAGTCACAGGAGCTGGGCGTGGTGGCACATGCCTGTAATCCCAGTGCTCCGGAGGCTGAGGCAGGAGGATTGTTGTGAGTTCGAGAGCAGCCTGAGCTACAAAGTGAGCTTAAGGCCAGCCTGAACTGCACAGGGAGACCCTGTCTCAAAAAGACAAAAAAATAAAAAAGTCACAGGAGCCCTGTCTTCCTTAGCTCGTAACTCCAGAAAGGAAACAACACACAGCTTCTCCCACGCCTGCTCCACTTTAGCCTCGCCAAGTGCATCAGCTCAGAGCCACTCGCAGCCACTTAGTGCCAGCCCTGCTCCTCCTCGACTTCCAGCATTTCCAACGGAGAACACAGTGTCCCCGTGTAGCTTAATCTCCTCTTTAATTCCAAAGACAAAATGAAAATATGTATTAGGAAGAGGAAGTGCCATATAAGCCTGGAAGTTAGCGAGTTCTCACCCAAGTCCAGGCTGCTGGTTTTTCTATTTTTTGTACTTCATTTGGCCCTATTCTGTCCCCACATCAAGCACCACACATCCTCTAAATCTTTCACTTGGCACGGATGGCCCTGACGCAGGCCAGAGCCCATGTCACCCCATGGGGAGAGCACCCTAGGGACAGTGAGAGCCATTGAGGGGGCTGTAGGGGAGCAGCAGCCTCAGAGCAGCTCACTCCAGCGCGAGCAGAGGGCGATGAGGGTGCTTAGCAGCGAGTCATGCAGTGGAGGCAGATCCAGGCCAGTGCAGAGGGCACCTGGCGTTCAGAAGCAGCTCGGCCACAAGAGAAGGCACCAGCCCGGCACCCACGGGCTGGAGAGGGCTGCCTGCCACCCTCCTCTGCCGAGGGAGGGCTACAGACAGCCTGGCTTGAGCGGAATGCTGTGACTCTGGAGGCCCTGTGCCGTGGACTCTGGGCCTCGCAGCTTCGGCTGCTGGAGGTCATATCCTGACAAAGTCCTTGCCACTCCCCAAAAACAAAAACAAGAAACCCGACAAGAATCGGGAACAGGAGAGGAATGGATGCCACTGGAAATGACCAGCTCAAGCCCTTCCAGAACTTGGGACAGTGATGTCCTCGGCACCCTGGGTAGCCTTGAACCTGGCCAGTTCTTCCTGGACTCCAGAGATGACTCAGAACTCAGTATCGATCCAATACTTGGGATTTAGAAACTAATAGTGCAGATGGGGCTATGTCTGCCAGGCCAAGGTCTCAGCCCAATCAGAAAAGCAATGGGACGAGGCCTATTCAAACCTGGGGGCGTGGCAATGAGGTCCAGAGCCCCACGGCCTGCTCCCCCATCCCGAGACTCAGGGACTGGCTTCTGTGCTTTTAAGAGAAAAACAGGGTTGCTGACACTACGTGCCCCACTTCCTAAAACTTCAGGAAGCTGGTGTTTCCCCACTTTATTATTGCGGAACCCCAAATCCCAGACCTGGTTGTCTTAGAAACTTGCACACTTGGCCGGCCCTGGAGCTCACTTCTAACCTGAGGGGAGCCCCTAAGCTGGGAGAGAGACGTTATCCTACAAAACCCTGAATGCTGGCAGTGGAGAGCAGCTGCATCTTAAACTAGTGGACTTTATTATTATATCTTAACTTTCTTTTTTACCTAGCTTTCAAAACCAATATCTGATAATTTCTGAACATGGGATTAAAATTTAGGGTTTTCTAAGCAAGGTATCAAGAAAGATCATCTTTCTCATTCAATATATATATTTTAGAATTAAAAGGTTCCTTGGATTCTAAAATGTGATTTTGGGGCCAGGGAGATGGCTTAGTAGAATAAGTGCTTGCCTGGCAAGTGCAAGGGCCTGAGTTCAATCCCTGGTTCTGCACAAAATAAAATAAAATAAAATGAGATTTTATCTTAAGAATTTTTTTTTCAGATTATTTTCTCCTATTTTGAGAAAATGGGAAATGGGGAGGAGAGTCAAGTAAGTGTGGCTGCTGCCTTCCGTGGGTGGACGTGGGGACTGTGGCCTTCCCAGACAAACTTACAACAGTGCAGAGAGGCAGGGAGCGCTTCTGAGCGGCTCTGTGCAGGCGTTATTTCTGAAAGGTGTCCAGGCTCTTGCGGGCAGGGGACAGGGCCATGCAAGTTAGAAAGTGAAGGAGGAAGCCTACCTTTTGAACCTGATAGATCTATAGGGGAGAGGGATGTGGAAAAAGGGAGAGAAACAGAAATCAGATTAAAGTAGCAGGAACATCAGAAAGATTCTGTAAGTAACCAGAAATGAATTAAAAGTCACTTTGAGAAAAAAAGAGAACTGATAAAAAAAAAAAAAAATCAATCAAAATGTTTGAAGTCCTGCTGAAAGAATTAGTTATTTCTTTCCTCATTTTAAACTCCTTTACACACCCTGAAACGGGCACATCTGCACAAAACCACCAGAGTCTCGCTGCTCCTGCAGCGTGGACAGCGTGTAGCCAACAGCCACTCGAGGCAGAGCCCTTCTGTCCGCTGCGTATGCTCTCGTTGGGGGCTGCCAACCCGGGCCACCCGCTGGCCAGCAGCCTCCTCCATTCCCGTGGGTGTCCTCAGAGCACCCTGGGCCCTTTAGGCCCCTGGGCAGCACCTGTGTGCAGATGAACCAGGGACTGAAGCTCAATTTTTAATCCCAAACGCCCACCCCTTGGATCAGCACAAGTCTTCCACAGGATATTCATTTCGCCTTAATCAACAACTTAAAATGCCAGTGCCACAGGCTATCAGGTGGTACAGGGTCAAACTGTTCGGCCTGGTCTAAGAATAGCAGGGCTGAGAAGGTGAGCCAGGCAAGTGGAGGCGCTCTGCCGTCAGCCGTCTCTCCTGGTCTCCCCAGACTTCTACACAGACTGTGGATACCCCAAACGCAAGTCCTATTGGCGCAGCCAAGTGGCTGCTTAGGTCTGGCAGACAGGATGGCACCTTGAGCCTGGCATCAGGAGACACTTGGTTTCCAAGTTAAAGCATCCTCTGCTTGGGGAGGGTCAAGTCCCTGCTGAGCTGCCAGCCTCACCTGACTGCCATCAAGAGCGTTCAGCACAGGACTTTTCCAGTGTCCATGTCAATCAGTTCCATCCACAAGCAAAGACAGAACTCAATTTTAAAACATTGTTTCAGTAAGAAACACTGCCATTAATCCTCAGAAGTGAGCAGCACCGCAATCTGGTGTGCAGAGTAGCCCACAGGCGGCTGGCCCCCTCTGCCCAGCACAGCACACTCAAATCTTACAGAAAGGGCCCTTGGGCAAGGGGCCAAAGCAGCTCCTGGGTCCCAGCAAGCTCAGGACTGATGGGTCACCCACCTCGCTGTCTGCCAGGATACAGCAAAGCTCGGCACCCCAAGGTGAGCCCCAGAGCCCTCAGAACCAACTCCCACCCCCTTCAGCCCCTGCACTAGGTGGAAAGGGCAGGAACAGGCGTGTGTCTCTTCAGGCTCCTGGCCGTTCGGCGAGCCACTGTGCCCTCTGGTCACTGTCCAACATGTAGAAACCTCTGTGGAAATAGGTCTAAACCAACAAGCTGGGCCCCTCCTAGCAAAGGGTAATCTGTTCTTGTCCCTTTTAATTCAGAGGATCTGATTAGTCCCTGGTCCAACATTGAGACCTTGAAGTTCAGACTCCGCCCCTCAGGCTCCTTGCCACCACCGGGACAGCAGGCCCCGGAAGGCTTCCTGGTGCCTGAGGGGGGTGGGCAGGCCTGGCATCCCAGCTATGTGCACCCTGGCCTGACCTCGGCACTGGCCCACTTGCAAGCACATTCCAGCCTCAGCAAAGTGACTGGGACAGGTGTGTTGGTTCCAACAGGTGCCTGTGCACTTGCAGGCTGTGCCTAAAATTAAAACCACCTCTCCGGGAGGCAGCCAAGACCCCAGTATTACCTCCTTCTGCTGCCGCTCCAGCTCCTTCATGCGGATCTCTCGGGCCTCAGCGCGGGCTGCTCGCTTCGCTGCAAGCCGGGCCTCCGCCTGCAACAGACCGGAAATCTGATTAGGGACAGGCACACAAGCTGGGAGAAAGTCCTGTTCAGAGTTTAATAAGCCCAGTGATGAGTCACAGGCTCAAAAAGTCGATAGGGTCACCAGGAAGGGGACAAGTAGTGATTAGAGCATAGAAGCTCCCAGCCTGTCTTCTCCTAGGGCTGCATGTACCTGGGGCCCAAGGAGATCTGAGAGAAATTACATGGAAAATTCCAGAGAGAAACACTTCATGAGTTGTTTATTTTTTCAGTACTAGGGATTGACCAGGGCCTTGATGGTGAGCTATACTCCCAGTCCCATTTATTCATTATTTGGAGACAGGGCCTTACAAAGTCCAGGCTGGGCTGGAACTAGTGATCCTCCTGCCTCAGCCCAATATTACAAACTCATCTTCTCTCTAAGTTCTGCTCCACGGTGAACAGTGGCCACAGCTGGCCTGTCACGGGGTGTGCCTGCTGGGGTGCTGGAAAGACTCATTCTTCAACGTGCTCCGCTGCTGTGGCTTTCTAGACCAGTTACACTCTGCAAAGGGTCACAGCAGTAGAGGGGAGGAAGTGCCCTTGACACTCCCACGCCCAGCGTGGGCCAGTGAAGGGGCTAAGTTCACGCTGAGCACAGCTGCCTGCCCAGCCCCGAGAGCAGAAGGCACACAGCTCCTCTGACCCAGACATACAGCCAAGACCTGTGAGACAGCAGGACGCAAGGGTCAGTGAAGAGAATATGGGTACCGTGACGTCACCACCAAAGTGCTAGATAGGAACAGGTAGGCATTTGAGCAAGAACTGCAAGGAGCTCAGACCTCTCTGGAACCTGCAGGTCGGAGAAGCGGCCTCCACTCAGTGGTTGCTGCAGATGAGGAAGGAGTAGGGCGGGGCTGCAGAGGGCAGAGGGAGAAGGCCCAGCTGTCGGAATCTACAAGGGTCCCCAAGATTCCTGCCCCTGGTATCCACGACTTGTCCAGCCTCTCAGCGGGGGGGGGGGGGTGTGACTGTGGGTAGCTGACACCGACTCCTGGCATTTGGTTCGTGCCTGATGGGCCTGGTCTGGCTGGGTGAGGGCTGAGAGGCTCCAGGGGTTGAGTCTTTCACTGATCCTGACAAAGCGAGCTGCCTGCCAGGGAGCTGCACAGCCTCTAGGAACTAAGAGCAGCCCCCAGTCCACAATGGCAGCAGAGAGCATTCTGCAGCATCAAGGGAGCGTGGATGGACAACAGCACAGAAGGAGCAAAGGCCGGGGTGCTGGCCTGGCAGGCGCTGTGCGGGCTGGTGTGGGCTCCGCATGCAGGAAGCTGTGCTGGCTGACACCAGCAGCCAGCCCACTGAGTGGCGGGGCCGCTGCCACCCAGAGAGCCTCCTGTGACTGCTGCCTCTCACAGGGAGACCAAGCCCTCTGAGGCAGGAAGTGATGGCCCTGAGCATGTTTCCTGGAGTTGGCCTGACAACAGGGACAGCCACACCAAACACTGCTAGGGAGGTGCTGCCTGGATGCCCTGCAAAACCACAGCTCGGCTCTCATTCTGGTCAGGAATGCTGCCAAAAACAGCAGGGCCCAGGGGACAGCGACCAGACAGTGACTGTGCGATGTCACCAGGCAGGTGCCAGACAGGAAGAAGCCCTAACTGTACACAAAGTGCAGACCTCAGTGGTCAGAGTGGAGGCGCAGGCCCACTGGGCCAGGGGCCCAGGGTGCAGCAGGCAGAGCTTTCCTGGAGCCATGTCCCACGCCAGAAGGTGGCAGGCGTGAAGGCCATCACCGGGAGTCTTAGGACAGCGCCTCTCTGCCCCTTGCAAGGAGGATGCGCTTGAGACCCTGGAGGGAGGATGTCGGGTTAGGAGGAGCAGATCACCACAAGCCTGCTATCACCCAAGCTCTCTTACATGAGAAACACGATGTGCAACAGCTGATCGAAAGCTAACAGGAAACGGGGTGAGAAGGAACCATGAGATGGTGTGGAAAGGAGAAGGGGTGGGAAGAGGTCGTGAGCTCTGTGCCATCTGCCACCCGCTCCAGGGACGAATGGGAGCCTCCAACCAGAGCAGACGCCGCGGGCGACTCTTCTGCTCCCTGCAGTCCGCTAGCTCTGGTCACTGCTGGCAGGGACGGCGCTCACACGGCAGTGCCCCTGGGACAGCTGAGGCCCAGGCTCCAAACAGCGGCGCTGCTTTTGGGAGTGCGGCCCAGATGTGACCAGCTGCATCGGCTGCGAAGGCAGAAGCCAGAAGACAGCACCTCTGTCACCTACTGCGCATTCCTGACTCCCACAGATTAGGATGGGACTGGGACAGCCACACATCCTCCGCCTCCTCAGGGCTGGGTCCCAGGCAGAGGCAGCCGGGTCCTCCCCAAAGCCTCCCCACCCACCCATGCTGGTAGCATCCTCTGGGACGCAGTCTGAAATATCTAAGGATAAAGTGATGTCACCTCTGCTGTGGCTGGGACACGCAGTGCCGGGGGCTGGCCAGTCACCCTGCTCAGCAGGTTCTGGCAGGGTCTCCCTGGACTCTCAGGCCGGGCCCCAGACTTGCTCAAGGTTAGGGTCAGGGAGACGGGACAGCTGCCACCCAGGGCCACGCATCTCCTCAGGATGTGGCAACTCTCAGAACAAACAGCAAAGGGAGGATGGTGGGAAGGAAACGAGCCACCCAAACCAACAGCCATGCTGGCCGGCTATTGGGACAAGGGGCCTGCTGGGCCGAGTGGGTACACAGCTGCCCGGTGAAGCAGGGCCAGGCCATTCACAGGCTGGCGGCAGGGTGGTCCCCTCAGGGTCAGGTCCCAGAGGCCAGCTCTCCGTTCACTTCCTGTTTGCTTTCACTTGGCCTCCAGGCCGCAGCACCCAGGAGAACTGGAAAGCCCAAAGTGACTCCCGCAGGGCCCCTTATCTCTGTAACCACAGTTGCTAGCCTCTGGGAAGGTCTTAAGGATGCAAAGTTCCTCAAGTGACTGTGACAGGACCCTGGTACCTGCAGCAGCCTAGAAAGGGCCAGCTTCATCTGAGCATGGGCAGGGCTCCCTCCCGCCAGCACTGTGTCCAAGGAGGAAGCAGGGACAAGGACAGGGACAGGCTCCTGGGCAGTGGCTGAGCCCTCGCTCCTGCAGGACCATCTGACCCAGATGCTCAGGGCAGCAGTGGGAGGACAGATGTTGCAGAGCGGCACACTCCCTGCCAGGCAGCTTGTCAACAAGGACTGGTGACAGCCACCGAAATGGCCACCACTCACGTGGCAGGCTCTGATAACAGGGTAAGCCAGGAGCTGAGCTTCCCAGGGGCTGTGTGCACTTCATTTCTGCCCCAGAAGAAATGCTCATCTTTTAGTCAGGTGTAGTGGCACATCTCTATAATCCCAACATCCTGGAGGCTGAGGCAGGAGGACTGCCAGGAGTTCAAGGTCAGGCTGAACTGCACAGTAAGAACCTGTCCCAACTGCCTCTCTCCAGAAAGAACTACTGCGCAAGTTTGGCTCTAATCATTGATTACCACTGACACAAAAGCTCCCAATACTGTTTCCTAGCTTGCACGTTCACCACCACCGTGGAGCCATCAGCACTGGAAGAGGGGAGACAGCACCTGGCTATGCTTGATGCTTTCTAAGAGCCGGGGGCTGGAAAGGTCAGCAGCACTGGGGTCACAGCAGGACACAGTCTGCACTGCAGCAGTGGCGGGGTGGGGGTACTGGGCATCTTGAGTCTGACAGCTGAGAACAAAGCTAAACAGGGCACCCGGGCGCTGTCCTGGTCTGCACCCTGCTGATGCTGTGGGCAGGGCCCAGCTCAGCCTGGTGTGGAGACTACAGTCTGCCCTCATCAAGTCTGAAACCACGAGCATGCGCCGGGAGTGGAGGTGCATGGTAGATTCCCAGCACACAGGAGGTGAGACAGGAGGGTTGCTACAAGTTGGAGAGCAGCCTGGGTTACCTACATAACAAGACCCTTTCTCCAAAGACCAAAATAAGTGAAGATACAGAGAATAGAAAGTTACAGACTGTTCAACTTCATTTTTTATTTACTTACTTAATTTTTATGTATTTAGTACAGGGTTAGACTAGTAGTGACCCTCCTGTTTACGGCCTCCCAAGCGTTGGCATTACAGGCGCACACCACCACTGCCAGTCTCTATGCCATCTCAGCACTTCCCCAGGACGGGGCTGGCATGGCACGCAGGGACCGGGGATCAGGGATCGGGACTGAACCCGCTTGGACCCTGCGTCTGCCTAAGCAGGTGCTTTACTCCACCGAGTTATCTGGCTGGCTCTATTAATTTACTTAAAATACTATATTTCTACCAAAATCAAAGGAGAGGGGCCAGGAAGATAGCTCAGTGGAATAAGTGCTTGCCAGGCAAGCAAAAGGTCCTGAGTTCGATCCCTGGTACTACAAAAGGAAGGAAGGAAGGAAGGAAGGAAGGAAGGAAGGAAGGAAGGAAGGAAGGAAGGAGAATCACAGAAATTACAATGAATTTTTTTAGAGAAGCAGCAGCCTTGTGGCTCAGGGGTCCCCTGGGCCAGGGACCCAGCTCTCCTGGCTGCAGCTGCTAGGTGCCACGGCTGCCTTTTTGGGCTGTATCCATGCCAATTTCAGGGACCTGGAGCAGTTACTTATTTTGAGTGGAGTGGCTGAAACTAGGCTCTTCACAATAAACTACAACCCTAATCCTTCTTCAAATATTTTATTTTTATTTTTGGAGGAACCGGGGATTGAACTCAGCTCCTTGCACTTACCAGGCAAGCACTTATTCTACTGAGCCATCTCCTCGGCCCCCAAATATTTTAATTTTTTTTAAAATGTAAATGTTTTGAGATGGGGTCTTTTTTTTGGCAACCAGGGACTGGACTCGGGCCCTTGCGCTTGCCGGAGAAGCACTTATTCCACTGAGCCATCCCCCTGGCCCCGAGATGGGGGTCTTTTTAATAAGACTGATTTGAACGTGAGCTTCCTGCAGAGCTGGGACTGCAGGTATGTGCCACTGTGTCTACGTGGCTTCATTTTTGAATGCCAGTCCTCACTGTGGAAGTTGGGAAAGACAGGCTGAGTGTAATCTCTACAGACTTCCTCTTCTCTGGAGTTCAGCGTCTAAGAGCTTCCTTGTCTTTTTCAGACCCGGTTTCACAGTGCAGTCCAGGCTGGCCTTGGGCTCACTTTGTAGCCCTCAAGCTTAGTGGTTCTCCTGCCTCAGCCTCCTGAGTGCTGGGTCCTGCGTGCTGCCACCACACCCAGCCCAGCTTTGGACTTACTGGCAGCCTAGATGGCATCTGAACCTCTTTCCTCACAGTGCCACTGGAATGGTCACAACCTGCCTTTTCAGAATCGCGGACTTCTTTAGAAAACACCTCACTTACTGAAATAACAAAGGTATGAATCAGAAACAAATCAGGGCCAGGCGTGGTGACACACCCCTGTAATCACATTCAGCACTTGGGAGGCTGAGGCAGGAGGATACCTGTGAGTTCAAGGCCAGCCTGAACTGCATAGTGAGACCCTATCTCAAAAAAAGAATTAAAAAAAGCAAACCCAGTGTTTTGTTTTGTTTTTATCTAGTGCAGGGGTACCCAAACCTTAGAGCACAAGCCTGGGTGTGGAGCCACCCCTGCTGTATAAAGGAGTTGGAATTTGCCTTAGTTTCTCCCACACAAATGATTCTCAAAACTTCCTGCTGGTATTTTTTTTTTTTTTTTTCTTTCCTTTTTTGAGACAGGATCTTGCTACACAGGTCAGGCTGGCCTGGGCCTGGAGGTATTCCTCCTGCCTCAGCTTCCTGAGTACTGGGATGACAGGCATGCACACCACGCCCAGCTAATTCTCTGTATTTTATTTGTTTATTTATTTATTATTATTTTATTTTTATTTATCCTTTTTTTTTTTTTTTTTTTGCGAAACCAGGGATTGAACTCAGGCCCCTGCGCTTGCCAGGCAAACACTTATTCCACTGAGCCAACTCCCTGGCCCCATTCTCTGTATTTTACAAGCTCACCCAACGTTCTCTAGTCTAAGAATACCGAGTACAGAACAGGTGGACGCAGCGCAGACTTCTCCCTCACATTCAGGAGCAAGAGCAAGGACTCATGTCCTTAAACACTGCCCAGCTAAGCGAAACCCTGCCTCCTAGACGGTCCTGGGTGCCATGGAGGTGACCTCGCCTACTGCACCAGACTTCTTGCCAGAGCTGCCTGGAGCGCTGTGTCTCATGGCAGCCCTGTGCCAGGCCAGCTGCCTGGAGGAACCAGCTCCCAGGCCTCCTCCTGCCTCTTACAAGGCTGTCGGGCCGGAAAGTCCCTGCCTCCGCCTCACCGAGCCATTTCCTCTCCTTGCAAGGTGGAGATAAAGCTTTGCTTCCTTAAAACCCTGGCCGAGCTGTGCAGAAGTGCCTGGTAAACTCTCCCTTTACTACTTCTGGGTGTTTTGGGTGGTGGCCTGGATAGAGTTGGCTGTGTGGATTTTTGAGACAGCTTCTCACTATGTAGCCCAGGCTGGCTTTGAACTTCACAGTGATCCTCCTGCCTCAGTCTTCTCAGTGCTGGGATTACAGGCATGAGGCAAGTTAGTGCGCAAGGAAAGGGGTGCTAAGCACTGCAGGACCAGCCAGCAGGGGAGCCTGGAGAACCGTGGGCGACGCGGTGGCAGCATTCCTGAAAGTGAACTGCTAGTCTCCTTGTTAATAATTTACACTTTCCTGAGATGAGAACATCCCCCAGGTTCCTTCCACACCCTCCCTGTGCTAGAACTACAACCAAGCCAGCTGGCCTGCTCCAGGGCGCCGCCCCCCCCCCCCCCCCCCCCCCC
>PVKA01024350.1:0-34352 GCA_004027165.1 Ctenomys sociabilis | reverse complement strand
GCGTCGCCTGCATTTTGAAGAACGGGGAGTTAACTAAAACTAGAAGATTGATGAAGATGGGAAAAGGGGGTAGGAAGAGGACTGTTAAGGTAATTGTGAAGGTAAATCTAAAAGGAGAACTAAAATGCCAATCTAAAAAAATCAAATCAGGGCTGGAGAGATAGCTCAGTGGTCTAAACGCCTGCCAGACAAGCGCAAGGGCCAGGATTCGAGCCCCAGTACCACAGACCACGCAAGCCCGGTGCCATGCCAGCCACTGAAATCACACGTGGTGGCACACACCTGTAATCCCAGTGCTGGGGAGGCTGAAAACAGGAGGACTGCTACAAGTCCAAGCTGTGTAGTGAGACCCTGTACCAAATAAATAATTAAATAAATGATTAATTAAATACATGATTAATTAAAAAAATCAAATCAGTTTGCGTTATTTCCATTCTGTAAGTTTTTATTTACATCTTTACATCAAACTAGAAGAAACATACATAGTTATGTGACTATAGATGCCCTCTATATGAACAGAGGAAAATATCTGTGAGCATATGTATGTAATGGGTCAGCTCACATTTTAGACTATAAATGTAAATCCTGTGTTTTCAGTTGTGTGAAAATGTATACTCACCACTGTTCTAAGTTGTTTAGTAACTAGCAGGCTGTTGTTGTTTGCTAAGATAAAATTCCTTCCTCACTAATTCCTGTAAACAAAGTTGGCTATCTTGTGTCAGACAATGAATTTGTTTGCCAAACTGAATGTGGTTCCAGGTTTTAAAAGCCTCTCTGCCTCCTGGGCTAGCTGCCTTTCCGTCCTCTCCAGTGTGAGAGCTGCTGGGGGCTCTGAGCTCAGTAATAAATGGCCTTCCAAATTCCAATCTGGCTGATCTGGTTCCTATTCTGAGTGACCCATAACAATATATGGTAATCTGTGGTGTAGTATGTGAGCAAAGGCCAAAGGGGAAAGAAAATGTATGTATTCAGAAAATAAAATAACCAGCTAACCAGAAACCAGAAACCAGCAGCTGAACAACCAAAACCAGGGCAGAGGGAAGATACACCCTGCAGAAGGGCCACTCAGAGCTCCCAGGGGTGCAGGTCTCCAGGACAGCGCTGCTCCCGGGAAGGATTCTGCTCTGCCTGGAGTCAGGACCACGGGACAGCCTATCTGGCATTTCCTCTTATGGGAGGGTTAAAGATATCAATGGAATTTAGGTTATTTATTTTGTTGTTGTTTTCTTGGAGACAAGATCTTGCTGTGCAGCTCAGGGTAGCCTTGAACTCAGTGTGTATCAAGCCTGGTTTTGAACTTGTGGCAACTTTCCTGCCTCAGCTTCCCAAGTGTGCACCATCAAGCCTGGTTTGATTTTAAATATTCTTAAAACTACAAGTCAGGTGTGGTGGCGCATGCCTGTAATCCCAGCACTTGGGAGGCTGAGGCAGGAGGATTGTTGTGAGTTCGAGACCAGCCTAAGCTACAGAGTGAGAGTGAGCTTCTTAAGGCCAGCCTGAACTGTGCTCCAGGTTGTAGCCTTCCTGCCTCAGCCTCCCGGAGTCCTGAGGCTACAGACCTGGAGTATCACACCTGGCTGTTTTATTTTTTTCTTTACTTTTTTAGGGAAGGGTCTACAGGGTATTCAGGGTACTAGATTGGACTCATAGTGATCTGCCTGTTTACAGCCCCCAAGGGCTGGGATTATAGGTGTGTACCACCTCACTCAGTCTCTATCTCTGTCTCAGTATGCCCCGAGGGTGGGGCCAGGATAGCAGGCCGGGAATTGAACCCTGGCCCCTGTGCCTGCTTACAGGTGCTTTAATCAGCTGAGCTATTTGTCAGGCACTTAAAAGTTGAGAAAGATTTTTTTTTCTTGGCTTGCTCCGGCTGCATTAAGTGCAGGTGTGGTGTGGCATGGGGAGCTGGGGATCAAACTGTGGTCCTGCAAGCCTGACTGGGTTTGTCCATGCAGGAGCTTAAACAACTGAGCTGACCAGCAAGCCCCCATGCCTGGCTTCTAAAGCCTCTGAGGTGGGACTGTGTGCTGGCAGAGTACACCCAGGACCTTAGCTACTCTCGGGGCTGGAGGTAGAGGATCAGGAAAGTGAGGCCAGCCTGGGTGACTTACAGAGGCCCCACATCAGCATCAAACAAAAAATGGATTTTCTAGTATGGTGATTCTTCAAAAGGATAAACTTGAGTCACTTCTAGGAAAATGGATGCACTTTGATACTGTAATGTGAGGTGAAGTAAATCAGGCACCGGCTTAAATATCAAATGCTTTACCCTATATGAAAACCTCAGGGTATAAAGTACAGAATAGAAGACAGACAGTAGGGAAGAAGAGAGAGAGAAAAGGTTAATCTACCCCAGCATGACCAATATGTTAAAAGTGTGACCTTGATTTAGTATAATTGTTTTATGCATTTCTTATGGGTCTTTTTAGAGGTTTGGATCTGGCTGTTAATTTGCATGTGTGATAATTAACTTTATAAGGATTTGTAAGACAAATGAAGAATCTGATGTTGGCAAAAAAAGGGGGGGGTGGCAGGGAAGGGGAAAAAGGAGCTGAGATGTGTTACATCAGGTTCCAACTGATCACAACGAATATAATCATTACTACAAAATATACTAACATGAATTTAAAACATAAATTACATCACAGAAGATTTAAGAAATGGTTTTCCTGCGATAGCTCCTTCTGTGACATATTCCAGAAGGTCTCATGAACCATCTTGCAGAGGGAGGCCTGCATGTTCCCCTTGGAGATCCTGCCTTGAAGCTAGGGGCTGGTGTGTCCCATAGGCCCCGAAGATCACAACTGGCCGCTGCAAGTCTTTACATGTGACAGCAGCGTCCGCCCCGCTTCCCCAGAAGTAGACAGCAACGAAGCACTCAGCTTCTCCAGCCCAGTCCCAGCTGACCAGAGGCTCAGCAGCTGAGCTGGGTGGGGGTGGCTGTGGTCCACCACCAGGATGCTCTCGTGCGTCAGCCACAGCTGCTTCCTCCAACCCCACAGAGGGTCTCCTAAGTGGACGCACTGACTCTGCCCCCTCCAGACAGGCACTGACTCGAGCCTCCATGTCTTTAAGAAAACACCACGGGACAGTGCTCCCCTGTGGTCATTTGCCCAAGAGAAACCCGGCCCAGCCAACCTCCATTCTCTGTACAGCTTAGCAGCACACTGAGGAGCGAGAGACAGTCCAAGAGTCAAGTGGACAGAAGAGGAAGCCGAAGAAGAGGTGGCTGACACCCCTGCCTTACCACCTGGCAAACCAGTGCCCACCTGGGACCTAGTACCCAGGGAACACAGCGCTGCAAGCAGCCAGGAGCAGGCGGTAAAGTTCAAAGACAACACTGCTACAGTAAGTTTATATAATATTGTATGCAGTCCTCTCTGGATTTGAGTCAAAATACTTAAATGATTTTCTCCTTATAAATTAAAGAGGATTAAAGTGTTTGTTAGTTGGATTGTGTCTGGTAAAGAACAGGACTATCTTTGTTTTATAGTACCCTGCATTTGCTGGTGCTGTGTTTCTATAGCGAACAAACAAGACATTCATGGAAAGGCAGGAAGGAAGCACCTGGGAGGACGCTCAGGAATGAAGTGGGGAGCGTAAGAGCGTCTTGGAAAAGCACTGCTCATGCCTCTCAGGGCGGCATCTACTACCCTTGCACTTAGAAACAGCAGCTTGAAAATGTGATTGGGAAATTCTGCTTACTACAAAAACTTTAACAAGACCCAGGCTTCCCATATTTAAGCTTTAAAAACTAACTTGTTTAGGTGCTGGCTGCATTGTTTGAAGTGGAATTCAGGGAAATCTACAGAACCCTGCTTAACCCTCATCACAGTTGTGCAAAACCAGAGACCGTCAAGTTGAACGATATAAACCAACTTCTGCCGGGCATGTATGGCTCAGGCTGATAATCTCAGCACTAGAGAGACTGAGGTAGGAGAATCCACACAAGTTCGAGGCTAGCCTGCGCTTTGTAGTGAGGTCAGGACCAGCCTGAACTACATAGCTGGACCCTATCTCAAAATAGATAAACAAAAAATAAAGCAACTGCGTGAAATAAGCAGTCTCAGCAAGTTAAATGTCTTGGGCTTTCTCTTATGTAAGAGTGTTAAAATAAATAAATACAGAAACAAAAGAGAAAGGACCAGGAACCAAGAAGTAGTCTTTTAGTGGTGGGGAAGAGAACCAGGGAGAGGGAAGAAACAGGAGAGAATGGTCATGAAAACAATCAAAATGTGATGTGAACTGTCTTACCATTCTGTAGTATTGATTCCAAAGGTTTTAAAGAAAACTCAAGGGCACGAATCTTCTCCCATTAGCAGACTCACTCAGGTTGCCTTTGGGAAAATGAACAGCGCTCTTCCGACCCAGCCTTGCGGCACGAATCGAGCAGAGGCCTGTGGTACTTATTACGTTCTCAGTAGGTGAAGTTATTTCCCAGAAATCCCCAGAACAATTCGTATTTGACGTTCTTTCTCTTGGTGGTAAGCATTTTTATTTCATGACTTGAAAAAAGAGAAGAATACGCATTCTTTTTCTTCTATCCTCAAGTTTGGGCTTACGATATTTTAAAAATTTTTGAGAAATGCTTTCAAAGGACTTTTTTTTTTAATCCAGTATTTCAGAGTCCATTTATTTATAATGTTGCTTTGTCAAGGGAAGATGTGTTTTTCTTTCTCTGCAAAATTTACTTCACCAGAAAGAAAGGAAACCCTGCTGAATGTTGCAACATGGGTGAGCCCACATATGTAAGAACATTACACCAAGTGAAATAAATAAGTCACGAAGAGACAAAGACTGCAAGACGCTTTTAATGAGAGGCCTCTAAATGGGTCAAATTCATGCAAACAGCAGATGGAGCAGTAGCTGGCAGGTGTGGGGCAGCAAGATGGCAGAGGAGTTAACAGGTATGCAGTTTCAGCTTCACGAAATGAAGATTAGAAAATGTTTTATACAATGGTGTGCATTCTTTTAACAGTACTGAACCGCTCACTTAAAATAACTAGCGTGATAAATTTTATGTAAGTTTTTACGCCTATTAAAAATGTTATTCAAGGGCTATATAAATATAAAGAAGTTTTAGGAATACCTTAATCAAATTTTGCTTTTATTTTTCTTCTTAGGTACCCACACATGTGCTAAGATTTTAAATCCATGCCAGGGCTGGGGAGATAGCTCAGCAGTCTAAGTGCCTGCATGACAAGCACAAGGACCCGGGCTCGATCGCTGGTACTGCATGCTGCACTGGCCCACCCCTGCCAGGGCACACTGAGCCTGAGACCGAGTCCAAGCATGGTGGCATATGTCTGTAATCCCAGTGCTTGGGAGGCTGAAAACGGGGTCAGAGCTCTTTAGTGAGACCTGTACCAAATGCATAAAAAAGACCCTAAAATAAATAACTGCAATAAAACTTCCAATAATAATATGTCCTCTTAAATAGAAAAACAAAAACAAATTATAAAAGAAACTTTCGCAGCAATGAAAAACATGAGTTTTTAGATTGAAGAAGATTCCTCGTTGGACATCAAAAGAAACAGGGACAATATCTCTATCAGAGCACATCTTGAAATTTCAAAATAATAAGTACAAATAAAAGATTCTTACAAGCCAAAAATGGAGGAAAAACTTAGGTTCATAAAAAGTATCAGGGCTCAAAATGTCCTTTGGCTTTCAATGTTGACATTAAAAGACAAAAGTCAGCATATAAAGTAGCATCTTCAGAGCTCTACAGAAAGCTATTTCCAATGTAGAATTCTAGCTTCCCAGGCAAACTGCTGTGGAAGATAAGGGAAAGGTATTCTCACACATACTAAGTCTCACACTTCCTGTCCTGCCTGAACACCTTCTCAAGGGTGGATGGCGTGCTCCTGGACAAGGAAGGTGCTAGGCCAGGCAAGGCAAACATGGCACCTCGAAAGAACCAGGGACTCCAAGAAGACTACACCACAAAACCCCACCATGACAGGCGCCAGTTCTGGGCTCAGCCAGCCCCACTGACAGTGAAAAGTAGAAGACTGAAAGGAATATTTCAGTGAAAAAAGAAGGGAGTGGTACAGGGTAGAGGGAATGAAATCTGATTAACCTGGTCTTACAGGAAGGAGTTTTGAAACAGAATTCATAGATGAATTAGCAGTAGGTACAAAAGAAAGCAAAATTTAAAATGTGACAATTTATCAACTGCCAATAATAAGCAAGTGATCAATTTACAAAGATATGTTAAATTTCTGTACACTAGCAATGAGCAAAGCAAAATGAAACTAGGAAAACAATTTCATTTACAATTATATCAAAGAGAATAAAACATTTAGACGTAAATTTATTTATTCATTCATTTATTTATTTTTGTGGTACTAGGGATTGAACTCAGCACCTTGTACTTGCCAGGCAGATGCTTATGCCTCTGAGCTAAAGATGTAAGTTAAAAAAAAAAGTGTAGAACTTGTATTACAGCAATGACAACACTGTTGAGATCAATTAAAGAAGATCTAACTAGCCAGGCCCAGTGGTGATGCCTGAAACTCACCTCCTGAAGAGCATGAAGCGAGAGGATCACAAGTTCAGAGTCAGCCTGAGTAAATTAGCAAGACCCTGTCTCAAAGTAAAAAAACAACAGTGGTAGAGCATGCCATCTCCAGCACTAAACAAATAGATCAATAAGGAAATAAGGACTCTCATGCTTTAAGAGGTCTAACATTGTTAATTGACAATATTCTCCCAACTGATCTACAGATTCAAATTGTTATTCGAATCTGTTAGCTTCTCCGTAGAAAATGACAAACTGATCCTGAGATTCATGTGGAAACTCCAGGCACTTACAATGACCTAAGCAGTCTTGAAAACAAAGAACAAAAGCTGGAGGATTCACACTCCTATTTCCAAAGCTCACTACCAACTAGCAATAATCAAGGTAGCATGGTACTCGGATAAGAATACATATAAAGATTATTAGAACAACATTAAGACTACAAAGTAAGTCCTCATATATAGGGTAAATTTATTTCAACAATAGTATTGAGACCGTTCAATAGGGGAAAATAAGTCCTTTCAAGCAACTGTGGAGAGCTGGGATGTAGGTCAGCAGCCGAGTACCTGCCTTGCAAGTGTGAGGCCCTGAGTTTGATTCCTGGCACCCCACTCTCCATCCCCAAAAACAAAACAAAAATGGTGGAGAGAAATTGATATCCACATGTATAAGAATTTGAGGTTGGACTCTTAGCACACACCACTAAAAAACTAATTTAAAATGGATAAGAGATTTAAATATAAAAGTCAAAACTTAACTCTTACAGGCACACATGAATTTTATTACAAGGAATACATTTTTGGGACCTTGAGTCATCTGTTCTCAGCTATAACACCAAACATAATAAGCAAAAAAGTAAAAAGCAAAATTGGACTTTAGGAAAATGTAAAAGTTTTTGTTCCTCAAAGGATACTATCAAGAAAGTGAAAAGACAACTCATATGATAAGAGAAAATATTTGGAAATCATTTATTTGATAAAGGACTTATATGTAGTCCTTTATCAATCTTATAACCCAGTCCTATATTGGCATTGGGTGCCGATTACTCAGTAATAATGAGATAAATGACCAAATTTTAAACGGGGCAACTGATCTGAACAGATAAGTGTGAAATGGAAATACACAAAGAGCCAAGGGATACAGAAAACGATGCTCAACATCACTGGTCATCAGAGAAAATGAACCCCGGTGAGGAACCACTTCATAAGCAGCAGTATGACTAGAATTAAGAAGGCAGAAAATAAGGGCACAGAGAGACCAGGACCATTAAAAACTGCTGGTAAGAATGTGAAAGAGCACAGCCACTTTGTTAAAGAGCCAGGCAGTTCCTCAAAAAGTTAGACACAAAGTTAACATCCACCTAACAATTTTCCTATGTAGGAAAAATGGAAACTTTTCTACCAAAAAAAAAAAAAATCTGCATACAAATGTGCTGTGTTCCTAGCACCATTATTCATAATAACCCGAAGTAAAAATAATCCAAAACTGATGATTAGATGGACAAAATGTTTAATTATTTATTTTATTTTTGCATTTTATGCAAATATCATAAACTTGCATTAAACGCAATCAATCATCAAAGAATCTCAAAGCATCCTCTTAAAGATGAGTATTTGGCAGATCAACAACAGGTGAGAAGAACTAGCTCTAGAAACTTGTTAGAGACCACAAAGTTAATTAAACAGAAGAGTTAAATATTTCACCATAAAAGTGGACCCCTCAAACCTTTGCTTTAGATCATCAAACACACCAGTTTGCCTTTTTCTAATGGACTATTAAATCCCTGGTACAGTGTTTCCTGAGGCCGCATATAAAATGAACACCCCATATTTCCCAAAAAGTATTTTTAAAAGAAGTAACTAAAGGCTGTGTATTGTGTGTCAAAAGCCATCGTGGTTTCTGAGATGGACTCTTAGGCTCCAGTCGCTCCAGTTTAACAAGCAAGTTTTAGCCACAGAAATTACAGGATGTGTTGCTACTTACAGTTGGTAATGGTATCATTGCATGCATAAAGCTTTCCTTTGAAAAAAAAGAAAAAGATGAAACAAAATTACAGTGTAGGTGAAGCATTGTATTTCAGCCTCATCAGAAACCAATGCTGCCAGCACCTTCCTCTTGGACGCTGACCTTGCTCAGCTGTGCTAAGTTCAGTCATGCAGTCTGTCCTGTGACGACAGCCTAGACTGGCTACTCTACTACTCTAAAAGTTTTGGGAAAGTCTCTGCCAAGATCCACAGTGGTTTTATATTCTGCTGGAGAGACAGCTCTTCTGCAGAGGCCCAAGGAGTTCCAGATGATCCATTCTGGAGAAGGCTGGGGCAAAAAGTGTTGTACACAACCAGATGCCACTTCAAAGCAGGGATTCTATTTCTTGCTAGTATTCTCCCTGGTGTCAAAATAACATCCATCTGTCACTCTGTATTCTGGGACCTGGTAACTCCTCCCATTTTCACTAATAATATTGAGGAGAAAATTACTAGAACATTTTAAACAGAAATGTCACAATTTTTCGTTTAATTTGTTATAATACATGAAATAATTTGCTATAATATACAAAATGTATAACTTCTGGGGAAGATATACTTAGCTCTTGATGTAATTTGCATGAATAAGAGACAAGAGTTAAATTTTCTAATCTCAACTGCTTTCTACAAGAAAGGGAAAAAATTTGTGTGATCCTGGACTTCCGTAAGCTATAAGTGTCAACATCTCCTTCTGTCAAATAAAAGTTATAAGAAAATATATAATGCAGAGAAGTTTTTATGAAATAAAATGAGGATCAGAACATGTCTGTTCTGTTGTTTGGCAATGTGACATCTAGTAAATGCTGAATTCTGACATCACCGTGATTGCAGTCACCATCACCCCAGGAACTAGGGTAGCTGGCGTTTGTGCTGACAGTTCTGACCACTAAGGTGACTGAGTGCTCATGGGAAAATGTGAAATAAGTGCAGGGGCAGGAAGAAATGACTGCTCAGGAGGGCCTTCCCTTTGGTCTTTAGGACTTCCCTGGAGTCTAAAAATGCTAAGTTCACTTCCCTGGCAAGCGCAAGGGCCTGAGTTCAATCCCAGATTCTGCCAATAAATAAATAAATAAATAAATAAATAAATAAATAAATAAAATGCTAAGTATAATGGTCTCAGCCACTCTTGGGTACAGCCAGAGCCATATTTTAGGCCCTTTCTGCCTTCTCTATGACCCCTAAAGCCTAGATCACATTGGGCACATCCCACAATTGTGTGTCCCTTATTATGTAGCAAGTTATCAGGACATAGTAACATATCTACAGTGGGGCCTGCACCCGTTTTGTGCCTGTCGGTTCTCAGTTGTCTCCTCCAGGGAACTGTCCTTTTTATTTTCAAGTTGCACAACAGAACACACCCATATAAGCTCAAAAATTCTGCAGATAGGTTCAGATGCTTAGTTTCTCATCCTAGACATCTCCCAGCACCTGGGGAACACTGGGTCCACATAAGAGCTGAAGAACTGAAGGTCTGTCTTGACAGATCTTGATCACAAGAACAGCCAAAGGTAAAGAAACCATGGAGAGAATTAGCTGTAAAGACACTGTGTAAGTAGTCACAGAAAAGAACAGGCTCAGAGCGATTCTGACTACGACCCTCCTTGGATCCTTACACAGGATGCCCAAGGTGGTTCATACCTAAGGCTTTATCTATCCTCCCTTTTAAACATTCCCAAATGGCCTAGTGCAGCCACACTCCATGAAAACCCAGTGAAATCGATGATACTGGTGTGTAACACTTCGTAGCAGCGATTTCCACACTGTCCATGTGTGATGAATAGCTCATCCTTTCGTAGCCTCTGATGTTTTTAAGCCTAAGGCAGTAAGATAGAAAGGCACATGACTTGTCCAAATGCAAACGAGGTGGAGAAATAAAGGGTTTTGTTCTTGAGAGGGGGGAAAACAGTGCAGAGGCAACATGAGCACCACTAGATGACTGGGGTTCTAAGAACTACAGTGAGAGCAGGAAGATTTTCAAAGGGAGGATCCCACTTGTAACCTCAATTCTGACACATGATATGATGAACCCAATGAATTATGCACTTAATTTCAACTCTCTACTTGCAGGCTTTCCTAGTAGAGAAAAGAAGTTAAAACAACTTTTTCCAGCCTCTGTTTAATTATGGATGAGACTTAGATTCAGCTAATCCCTTGCATTTGTGCAAGCCTCAAATTTCCAACTGAAATGTACAGAGACAAGTCACATGATGTCCAACTTCCTGATGCATGTGGTTTCCAGCCCACAGCATGGTGACACTTCCAGTTTCAACCATCCATGTCCTCACTACAAGGGTCAGCAGGTTTCTGGGTGGCCCAGTTATATGGAGTGGCTTGGGCTATGTCCTAGCAACACATCTTAAAAGCTATTGCATCATGGGATATTTAATACCTGTAACAGATCCCTTTCTACCCAAGAAAGCCAGAATGAATCCCAATCTCTGCAGAAAAACCCTGCTCAGCATCCTGGGATGGCAGAAGGCAGTGGTGGCTCCAGCGAAGAGCCCTTGCTGGCTTTTGCTTCAAAAGCTGGTGGACTTTTTCCCCTCCTTCTCTTGTTCAACCATAATGTCTTCTTCTTCACATGCCCTGTGCAGCTGCTTGCCTCAGAACTGTTCATACCCCCTATTTGGTTGGTTTTTTTTTTTTTTCCTTTTTTGGTGGAACTGGGGATTGAACTCAGGCCTTTGCACTTGCCAGGGGAGTGCTTATTCTACCGAACCATCTCCCCAGCCCCTATTTGTTTTTTTTTGTTGTTGTTTATTTATTTATTTACTTATATTTATTTTTTGGTGGAACTGGGGATTGAACTCAGGCCCTTGTGCTTGCCAGGGAAGCGCTTATTCCACTGAGCCATCTCCCCAGCCTTCTGAGAATACAAGAGAATATAAAATGGTAACAGAAAAAGAAAAAAAACATTAGAAATAATACAAAATTTCACTAAACAACATAATAGGAATTTGACAATGGTTGATGTATTACATAATATTATCTTCAAATTAGTTATTTAGTTTACCAGATACAAACATGTAAAACTCAAAAAAAGGGAAAAGAAAAAGTAGGAAAAAAATTAAGCATTAACTGCTCCTTTCAAAGGGACCAGCTTCCCATAAAATCTTAAACGTCAGGATACTCATGTTTTCTTTTCTCCCAATGCGTTCTACTTTCTTCATAATTTGAGGCACAGTCACAATTAATTAATGGTTCATATAATTTCAAACAGCTATTTCCCCTACCAGACATAAAGTCCACGGCAGCAGAGACTTTGCCCTCTGTCTATGTCCTGTACAGGTGCTTTTGCGCAGGGTTAGGGCTCAGTAGGCAGAGTTCCGGTGGAGGCGCTCCTGCCTGCTGCCGTCTGACTGCTCCCGCTGAGTACCCACTTCATGACTGTCACAGCCGAGGACACAGTCAGAGAATTGGGTACTGACTGTGAAACGCTTCGGCCTGGGAACAACTTGAGTCATTTCTATGAACATTTCCTTGGTCAAAGCAAGTCATTAGGTCCCCGAAACTCAAAAGTGTGATCCAGGAAGGGAATAACTGCAGGTAGCAAGACACGACAGAAATGTCTTTTGCAGCTACCTGCCCAGGCTGCTGAGTTAAACATTAAGATTGTGATGGGGGAAATACTGACTATTCTATAAACGATGACTTTGATTTTTATCTCCTAAAGCAAGCACATTGTATTCTCTGCTCTCAAGCATATTTTTGGCATTTTACTTCTATTGTCATGGTCTCTACTGGATAATGCGCATTCTTATCTGGGCAGTTCTAAGCTCAGGGCTTTATCAGAAATGTCCCTGTAAAAGTGAGCGTTGGGTCAGGAGCTGAATCTGCTTACCCAGGCAGGCTGACAGTCTATTCCCGGCCTTCACAAGGGCACGCAGATTTAGTTCCTTTGTTACATAGAAACCATGATTTTGCCATTACTCTCATTTGTTTGCCTTGAAATGCCAAAGCTCTTAGAGCTTTGTACATTGGGATTTGCATCAAAGATAAATCATGCAGTTCTGAATATCTATTGCTTGCAATGACTTTACAAATTATTGATGGATACAAATAAAAGGTCTGTAAGAGTTGGACTTGAGGGGTGGTAGGACTCAAGAATCTGGCTCTGGATTATCTCCTAAACCTGAGCTTCTCCAGGGACAGCCAGGCAGAGGGTAAAGGAAGAACATGATTACTGGAGAGGAAGCTGCCAAGGAGAAAAGCTAAAAGTTAAGTCGCTTTGTCATTGGTGGCTTCCTCTTGCCAGACCATCCCAGTTCCAGTTTCAAGTCTTCCCCAGGTCCTATTCCCATGCAGGACTTCAGAAATCCTCTTCTAGCGAGCTCAGCTATCTTGTCTTGTCTCAAACCTTCACACTCCACATTTTTGCTCTGAACGTTGGTATGCCAGCCATAACGTGCAGGTGTAACCCGAGAGAAGCCTGGGCTGACCCAGGGGCATCCCCTCTATCCTGAGCGCCTCTCCCACCAACCCAGAAGTGCCCAGATCTTCCACTGTGCCTGCACACCTGGAAGTGCCAGCGCTCTCTGGGCAACACCTGACCAGCTGGAAACTTAGAGGACACGCGCCAGACTCAGGCTCCCCTCTTTTCTGTGCCTTGGACTGACAATGGCAAAAGCATTTTGTGCATTTTTCACAAAGGGTCACAAAGGGAAAAAACTACCTCCTCATGCAGGAGTTGCCCCTCACTAATACCCTGGGTGGCCTTTCTCTCTCTTTGACTCTTTCTGTCTCCAAATAAAACTCAATTCCTCAAGCTGAAGTTAAGACATATCTCCCAGGAAAATAGCGTAAATATTCATTCTCTCCCTGCCATACACACAATCTTCTTTCCCTTTTCTCTTTCCTCTCTTCTCTTCTCTTCTCTTCTCTTCTCTTTTCTCTTCTCTTCTCTTCTCTTCTCTTCTCTCCTCTTCTCTCCTCTTCTCTCTCCCTTCCCCCTTCTTTTCTTCCTCTTCCCTTCCCCTCTCCCCCTTCCCTCCCCTTTCCTTACTTCACTAAGCACTTACTATTTATTCATAGTTATTTATTGAGGGAGGAAAAGGCTAATTCTTTGAACCATGTTACCATAATAAGCTATTTTGGAGGTCTTTTCATATGGACATACGCAAAGTTACCTTTTTAAAAAATAAGTTCACAATACGGACTCCGAAATATCAAAATGTCTACAACCAGTTCTCTCTTCAGTCTTAAGACAGATATTTCAGCCGGGCGTGGTGGCGCAGGCCTGTAATCCCAGCACTAGGGAGGCTGAGGCAGGAGGATTGTTGTGAGTTCGAGACCAGCCTGAGCTACAAAGTGAGCTTAAGGCCAGCCTGAACTGCACAGTGAGACCCTGTCTCAAAAAGACAAAAAAAAACAAAAAAAAGACAGATATTTCAATGAACAATTGTATGTATGTCTCTCTTCTTTTCTCCTTCAAAATGGCTCATGCCTGTAATCCCAAGCACTCGGGAGGCTGAGGCAGGAGGATTGTTGTGAGTTCGAGACCAGCCTGAGCTACAAAGTGAGCTTAAGGCCAGCCTGAGCTGCATAGTGAGACCCTGTCTCAAAAAGACATAACTTTCATTTTGATGTGATTTTTCCTAACCAACATGTTGGGATGCCCCTGGCCTGGTAATATTCATGCAGTAAAGCTGAACTGGTCAAGACTGCTGAAGGACCTGTGGATGTGCCTATATATCTGGAAGAGTTTAGCCAAGTGAGGTAGAAGGAGTGGTCCAAACAGCAGACTGTCTTCACTGACAGCAATTTCAAGTTCAAGGGTCTCCATGACCATCCTCCTTCTGACACCAGCTGAAAGTCCAGGGGTGTATAAGGCTGGCCTTGTTTCTAATAATTGGCTAGGAAAACTCATAGAAAGCTGGCATACTGTAGTTACAGTTGAATACAGTAAAAGCATATCAATTAAAACAGATCAGTGAATAAAAGTATAAGAAGGGGCCAAGAAAGTATCAAAAGAATGTCCATTGTCCTCTCCCCATGGAGTCAGGACACCAATGTTTTCTTGGCATTGATAAGTGGCAGTATTATTAACTAGCGCCAACTTAGGACATCTGTCAAGCATGGGTGTCCATTCTTTGCTGGGGCTCCATCATATAGGAGCCATTGACTGCTCCTAAGTTTCCAGCCTTTCAGAAGACTAAATAATAGTACACAAGCCAAGCCATCTGCCCCACAGCACACCACGGTGTGGCTCCAAGCCCCCACCTCCAGTCATACCATCACTGGCTGGCTGGCTCTCGGCCCCACACAAATGAGATGCTCCTGGCAGGAGGCTGAGGCTCCTAGAAGCTTAGGACAAAGACCTCTGGGGGATAAAGCTAAATGCTCTACTATTCAATATCAAACCTGGAAATGACCCTGCTGGATGTCTCATGAAAAATTAATGCATAATGTTCAGTTTCTCCTGATAAAATCTGTCTTAGCCACTTTGCTGGTCACTGGAACACCACACCTGACAACCCCAGCTTAAAGGAGAGAAGGTTTTTGGCTCACAGCTTTAGAGTTGCAGTGCACAGCAGACTGGCTCTGTGACAGAAGCCCTTGGTGGAAGGACCTAGACGGGAGAAAGCACTCACCTCAGGGCGTCCAGGAAGGGAAGGGTGGAAGAGAGAGGAGCTGGGGTGGGAGATAAACCCTTAACAGCTGCACCGCAGGGGACCGCCTCTTCCTCCAATCAGGCCCTACCTCCTAGTAGCAAGTCACTAAAGAACTCCCCTAATCCTCTCACCCTAAAGCCACACCCATGGGCACATGAGACTCTTGGAGGACTTTTAGATAGAAAACATAAACTTAGTTAACCAAATGCTACAGTCTGACTGAGGTTTGTCCCCAGAAGTTTCATACAATGAAGGCTTGGCACCAATGAGTAATGTAGGTGGTGAATCGTTGGTGAGGTGGAACCTCGAAGAAGTGGGGGCCCTGCACTTGAAAGAGATTAGTGCAGTTCTCATGGAATCCCAGTTAGTTCCATGAAAATGGGTTTGGATAAAAAGAGCGACACCGAATTGGGTCTTTAAATTTGAGGGCTATGGTCTACAACTTCCTCAGATAACTCACTATTGTTGTGGCTTGTGTCGTCAAGTTCAGGCAACTAAATTAGTTGAATGACAATGGAGTGTCCATCTTTGACAGGTGTAGACAAAGGAAGGGGTATAGAAAGGAAGAATCATGATGTGTGTGTATGGACAGTACAGTTGGAAAAGATAACGCCGTGCTTCTACATAATTCTATGAGAGGCAAGATTTGCACTAATTATGTCCGCTTCTAGTACTATGGACAACAACTAGGAAAATATCAAGGTAGAAAGTATTAATTATTGAATCTTTGATGTAATTCATGTATAAAAAATAAGATACGCAAACAGCTACATTCTCTTGATTTACTGTTAAGAGACATATGCTATAATAATGTCTGTAAATATAATATCATGTATGCACCTTCTATGATACCAAAACATTATGAAAACAGTTTGCAATGTATTAATTTATCAAATCCATCTTGTCAAGGTATCTTAAAACTGTCTCATTGATATTTGTACTTCAATAAAATAAAAATTAAAAAAAAAGAGCGACATTGGGCCCTTCCCAGTCTCTGGCATCCTGTCCTGCAAGTCCCCTGTCAAATGATGCCCACAGCCACCTGCACCATCCAAAGGTGCCCTCTGTGGCAAAGAGCAGGTGGCAGAAGGCAGCATGTTTTTCTTTGATCTGGAATCTGATTATATTAAAGGAAATCAAATCCATGCAATTCAGAATTATTTATACTGAACTCATTGAAAATCTCATAGTACAAACTCTTTGTTTCCTTTACATCTTGGTGAGAACAAGGAGAGGAGGAATAACAGTTTGTGCCAGTTATTCCAAACATTTAACACAACTACAAAGGTAGGGCAGGAAATCATAAGTAATAATGCCAGTGTCGATAGTGCCATATAGATCCAGGCATCCAGGCCCAGCATACTCAGAGCGTCCTGCGTGTACAACCTCCCTGCAGCAACCTCAAAAAACAGGGGCCCTGGCCTTTTGAATGCTCAGATCACTTACTACATTACATGAGCCACACCTGGAGTCTGAGTAATACTGCCCATGTGTTTGTTTCTATGATAACAGTGTACAATTTCAGAGGGTTCTTCATACCTTGCTGCATACTACACATTGCGGGGCCAGCCACATTTTGGTCATCATTGGCAGAGCACATAGTAGGCATTCAAAGGCATCTGGTGATGATAAGACAATTTACATCTGTATAAGCTCCTCTTGCATGTGTTTATTTATCCTCATGAGGCATATTAACTTTTTTTTTTTCAGAACCAGGGATTGAACTCAGACCTTTGCACTTGCCAGGGAGGCACTTATTCTACTGAGCCATCTCCCTGGCCCTGCATATTAATTTATTTTGTTCTAAATTTGGAAGACTCTCCCACCTCCTATTCCTTAGGTCCAAGTTGTAAGAGCCCCCTAGTAAAGTCCTTAAGAATGGTATTCTGTACCTGTCAGTCATTCATCTGCACTACTCTCATAGGATGAAACTAAACCGGAGTGATGGAATTTGAAAGAATTGCTATGGTGTGGGCAAAGTGGGATTTGCTCAGGTTTTTAAGGTAGATTATCACCCCTCCCTTCAACTAGTGGAGCCTGCTGTTAACTTCACGAGCCAATGCATATTCAAAACATGGATGTCCTTGTTCTTTAGCTGTACTTTAAATGAATTTAGATCTCTTCTGGGGGAGGAATGATCACCATTTCCCAAATTCTGTGACTAATGGCAAACACCATCTCTGCGCAATATTTGGTTTCTGCTACAACATTAGCCCACTGGCTTGGGCACTGCAGTAGGCCTATATTGTACTAAAAAGGACACTTAATAATGATTAGCTGGTACTTATGAAAACAGGACACCCAAGAAAATAATGGGCATAACACTGTTCAAGAAAAATGTAGTCAGTTACTGTTATTATGATTATGATTTTTAAAGAATACAAAATAGTGATAGAAAAAAAAAAAGAACATTAGAAATGATACAAAGTCTCATTAAATGAAGTAATAGAAATTCAACAATGGCTGCTGCAGTACACAGCGCCTCCAAAGCTCCTCTGTGTGGAGTTCAGTGTGGTTTCTACCTCATGAAGGAGCATGGGGCAAGCTGCAGTTCAGGAAAAATCCAATGACAACAACTGCAGGCCAAAGTCGTGCAAGGCTCTGGTGGACTGGCACAGGGCAGTGCTCCGCAAGGCAGGTCGCTGTGGCAGCCACGTTGCCTGGCGGTCTTGAGGGTGAGGAGGCGCGGCCGGCCTCAGCAAACTCCAGGGGGAAGGCTCTGTTCTCTTTACTGTTAAGCAACGCAAATGTTATACTTGGGGAGTCATTTTTCAGAGTAGTGTCGTCATAACAAAGATTTCTTAACCTCCAGTACTGTACATTTTTAAGTCTTTGAGAACAAACGTTAATTAAATCTATATCTATTGTTTTTTCTCCAGCCACACATTTCTGAGGTTCCAGAAAATCTATCTGGTAATTATTTTATAAAACATGTGGGAAAGTTGTTGACTGTAATTTTCAAAAACAGGATAGATTTTCAGTTGTGTGCTGGAACTTTCAGTGTGGTTTTAGAAGACATGGGCTGAAGCTTTCTCTCAGAGGGGGGAGGCTGAGCAGAGGAGAACACATGCACCGGGAGTCCTTGTGTGGAAACAACTTTCCTATGGAAACAACTTTCCTAACAATGCTGATGGTATTTCCCTTGTTAGGCAGGGAATTAGACTTTAGCAGGGCTGAAGGACTAAGGGGAAGCTGCAAAATAGCATCCTTTGCCAGTTAAGTAAAGACATTTGTCAGTGATTCACCAGAGGACAATGGCATTTTAAGGTCACACATGACACCCAATTCTGATACCCAGCCACCTGGTTGTTGGTTGTCTAGTTCCAAAACCAAGCATTACTAAGTCCAGGGCCTACACCCAGTGATATTAGGAAAAGAAATTTTTTTTAGAGACCCTTGCCTTGGGCTTTGGACTTGGTTTAAATTAAGAATTTCTCTTTCATAAGTTTCTACATGATTAAAGTACCTGTGATAACACTGATCATGTATAAAGGACAGGAAAAATATTTGCAAATCCAAAGCCTTGTTTTGAGAAAGGATGTCACTATGCAGTTCAGTCAGGCCTCCTGTCTGAGCCTCCCCAGTGCTGGGATTACAGGGGTTGTGCCAACACACCCAGTTTTTGCGGCTGGTTAGGTATAAGGGATTAAACTTGGGTCCTTCTGCTTGCTAGGCAGGTGCTTAGACTGTGCAGCTATCACCCCAGCCCCTGGAAAATATAATTTTCACAAAAAAAGTTATGTTGATATGTGATGAGTTTATTACTCAAGAAGGTTTGTAAATATTCTTCACATTTTTTTCTTTCTTTCTTATGTATTTAATACAGGGTCTATAGGGTCGCACTACACAGATCAAACTCGTAGTGATCCTTCTGTTTTCAACCTCCCAAGCACTGGGATTACAGGCACGGGTGACCATGCCCAGTCTCAGCATGGGAGGGGGTGGTAGTGATACAGGGAGAAAAACTGATCTCGGGTGGGTGACCTCCAAACAATATAGCTGAACCTCCAAATGACATAGGAAAAAATGATCTCTGGACCTGACCCGTACGAGTTCATGTTCTCTAAAACCGAAGAATGAATTTTAGGAACAAACGGAGGTTATGAGCAGAATAGATTTATTGAGGGAAAGAAAGCTCCTGTCCAAGAGAGAGACAGGAGGGGAGCCCGAGAGGGTAGTTCCCCCAGAAACTATCTCTTCCAGGGACTTTAATAGGGGAAAACCATGTGGTGAGGTGGGTCTAAGGTGGTATAGACATGGGAACTCGCTTAGGTGGACAAGAGGTGGGACAAAACTATGGTCAACCAATGGGATTGCAAGCACCATTGCTCAGGTAAAATTGATTAAATCCAGTACCAAATGGGGAAGTGAGTCATGTGGCAAGTAGGCATGAATATGGGACAGGGTCCCTTCTTGTTGTGGGTTGGGCTAGTGACTCATTTAGGCTCTTTCAAAGTGATTGATACCTATCTAGAATATCAGTCTCTGATGCCCATCCCTAGGGAAGTATGTAGCTGTGTTTCTTCTTTTTGTCTTGGTCTTGAGGTGTGGCCCATAGGGAGTGTCTGTCTCTTCCAAGCTGCAAAGTCACCTACCTTATCTGCCATCTTGTCTCCTTGAGGTCCTGGCCCTGTCTGACTGCCTAGAATATTTCTATCTAATTCCACTGCCTACGACAATAGGGCTGGCCGGACAAGCTGGGAATCAAATCCTGGTCCCTCAGTCTGTCTAAACAGGTGCTTTAGTCCGCTGAGCTATCTGACTGCTCCTGCTCCCCTCATTTTTTATTTCTAACATATTAGGTTTTTTTTGTTTTGTTTTACTTTTTTGGGTTTTTGGCCATGGTAGGGTTGCACCGGTCATGTAGCAGGCCAGGGCCCAGCAATACAAAGAAGCAGTTGGGCGCGATCTGCCAGCTGAAAAAAGTCTGTCGACCACAGGCACACGCCTGATGCAAGATCAAGCCCAACCCTGCAGCCCGTGCCAATGTTCCCGACACGGAAGCACAGTAAACCTGGCCCGGAACAACAATCTTCGGACACGAGAGCAAGCCAGGCCAACCACCTGACACCGATCTTGTGGTGCAAGACCAAGTGCCACCGAAGGGATCGCCTGTCTCAGGTGTAAAGAGACCGGGCAGCTGGCTCTGCTGCCATGCCGCTCTCGTCTCTCCTTTTTCTTTCAAAGCTCCTTTGCTCTTTGAACACTTGTTTTGTGCTTCTTTCTCTTGTCCTAAGAACTTGGAGGACGCCACGGGTCCACCCCGCTCCTGAGAACTCATTTACGACGCCCAAGTGCTGGTACTGCAAGTATGTATACTCATGCACATTAAAACAAAAGTTTTAAGATATTCAATATGTTTTAAAGAAATTCTGATACCAAGGGCCAGCAGCATAGCTCAGCGGACTAAGCGCTTGCTTAGGTAAGCGCAGGGACCAGGGTTCGATTCCAGGCTCCCAGGCCACGCCAGCCACGCCCTTGGGCACACAGAGCCAGGCGATGGAATCTGGGTGTGGTGGTGCTGATCTGTAATCTCAGCTCTAGGGAGGCAAAAATCAGGAGGATCACTATGAATCTGGGCGGTGTAGTGAGACCCTGCACAAAAAAAAGAAAAAGAAAAAGAAATTCTGACACCAAAAAAGTTTAAGAATCAGTGTGGTAAAGAAAATAGCATTCTCTTTTGAATTGAGACAGGTCTGTTAGTTACTAGCCACTTTCCATACACCAACCTCAACACACACACACACACACGCACGCACACACACACACACACCAAATGAAGGAACTCAGCCACCCTTCTAACCCTCCCAGCACAGCTGCTATCCCAGTGACTCCTATCACAATCCAGCCCTGCTATTGATATCAACTCATAGCATTATTTAGTCCCACTGCTGATAACAGCCACTACTTGCTGCACACTCCCAAGCCTTGTCCTTGGGCAAGCATCCTCCACAGGTAGCTACACCCCCTTTCCCCAACCTCCCTCCTTCCCATGACCCTATAGCCTATACAAGTGCTCCGGTCTTCTACTGGTCTGGATTATCCTAAGTGTCATAGTGGTTCCTCCTAAGTTTGTTGGGAAATAGACCTGTTCTGTTGAGTTTGTACCTGTTTTTTTTCCTCCTCTTTCCTAACATAAGTAAAACACTTTCTCTTATTTTACTTGATAAAAAAAAGTTTATGATCCCAGGTCCCACATGCCGTGCTTGCCCCACCTCTGCTGGCAACTGAATCCAAGCATGATGGTGCATGCCTGTAATCCCAGCGCAGGGCAGGCTGCAAACAGGAGAATCACTGATTCCGGGCTGTGTAGTGAGAACCTGTACCAAATACATAAGTGAAAAGAAAAAAAAAAGTGTAACTCAACAAATGCTAATCTACTCAGTAAAATAATTGAAAGGAAAAAAAAACTTCCCCTGAGTGATTGCCATGGGCTGAATATTTACATCCTTCTAAGATTCATATCTTGAAATTCTAATTCTTAAGGCAAGTATTTGGAGATAGGGCCTTTGGAGGTTGATTATGCCAGGTGGGTGGAACCCTCCTGGGTGGTACTGGTACCTTTATAAAAGACACGGCAAGAGGGCTGGCCAAATAGATCAGCTGATTAAAGCACCTGCTGAGGCCGGCACAGCATCTAGGAGTTCGCTTTCTGGGCCTGCCGGGCCGGCCCTGCCCTCTGGGCGCGCTGAGACAACATTTCAGACTGGGTGTGGCGGCACACACTTGTAATCCCAGCGCTTTGGAGGCTGTAAACAGGAGGATGCTATGAATATGATCTACACAGTGAGACTCCATATACCCTGTAGAACCTGTCCTAAATACATATACACATAAAGTAAAATAAAATAAAATAAAATAAAATAAAATAAAATAAAATAAAATAAAATAAAGACAGCAGGGAGGTTGCTTGTCCTTTCTACACCAGCTCTTGTGTCCCAAGACGGAGAACAGTTACCACCTGTAACCCTCAGGAAAGGTTCCTATGCATTCACATTTATTTATAGATATACATTTTTTTTACAAACATGTCTGAAAATATACAAAACAGTAGTGGCACTGCTTTTGAGGAAGGAGTTTGGAATTAAAGGACAGAGAGAAAGGACAATTACTGTGAGGCAAGAAGGTAGAGTGTGACCAAGCTGGCTAGGAGGGCAGGACCTGTTAATTGTAAAATCCAGGACAGGGAAAAATAATTCCCAAGGCCCCCGACCTGAATCTTTTGTGAGTTCCCCTGGGATCCAGATGACACAAGGATACAGACATATCTCTTCATGGTAGCCCACCCTGAGTTTTGAAGACTAGAGTGGATTTTTATGTTTTTGTTTTTCTCTTTTCTTCTTTTATTTGGCCCAAATTCTCTCTGGAGAGCCAGTTTCTCTTTCACCCTCACTTTTCAAATAAATCTTTGGCACTGTTTTTGGCTTTCTCATTTAATTCTCTGTTTGGGGTGAGGAGGACCAGGAAAACAATGATTTTCCCCAGGGGCAGACTGGCTGACAACTTATACAATGGTCACTGCATGCTCACAGGTCTTACAGTGTGCTTCAGCACTTCACATAGTACTAGCAATAAGCAAATGCTCAATAAATATGTGTTTATTAACTTGTAAACCCCAAAGGATTGAAATAATGTCACAAGCCATCTTTCTCTAGCAAGTTGTATCTTGTGATAAAAACAGTTCAGCTGGGGATTGCTAGGATAGCTCAGCGGTCTCAGCACCTGCCTAGGCAAGCATAGGACCCAGGTCAAATCCCTGGTACTGCATGCTGTGCAGGCCCTGTCCGGGCGCCACTGAGGCAGAATCCAAAACCAGGTGTGGTGGTGCATGCCTGTAATTCCAACGCTGGGGAGGCTGAGACAGGAGGATCACTACAAGTCCAAGCTACATTGAGACCCTGTACAAAATACATTAAAAAAAAAAAGCAGTTTGATTGGACCAGCAGGAAAAGACAAAGACATATTGATAAGCAATGCAGAAGCACACACAAAAAGAAAACCTTAAAAAAAAAAAAGTTGATATTTTATATTTGTAAGAAACAATTGGCCCCAGTTCCGCCAAAAAAAAAAAGTTTGAAATAGTTATGTCATGGCAAATATAAAGCCTGGATGCCCTATGCATGTTTTCTAGCTTGGAAGTGATTTTATTTGTTTACATAACAGAAAGAGCTGTCATCTTTGCAATCCTGGGGACCCTAAGAAATTAGGCCTTTGGGAATCTAATGAAATAGTGCTGTCCATTTATCTCCTTTGTAGATAAATCAGTGGTACTAAGCACTACAGAAAAATTATTCAAGGTACTTCATAAATGAAGCACTAAAAGGTATTGGTTCCACATCATAGAATGGAAAATTCACCTGGCCCTCTTTTCAGGTAAAGGTTCCTATGATCAAATACAAATTTATATTTTAAAAAATGAATGAATGACTTAGTTAACTACTTTGTCATGCTAGTGATTGCAGCCAGCCCCTATGCATAGAGCTGAACTCTCAGTCTCTAAATAAAGGCTTTTCAGGTTTCAGTTTAGATCATTTTGTTTGCAAAGTAAACTTTCAGAATAAATCTGTAGCATAAACTCTAAAGGTGGTCAAGTTTTATTTTCCAGTGAACTGCTTTAAAAAAAAAAATCAGTGGGTAAAATAATTTTGCATAATTTGAACACATTGTCCTCCAAAAATCCAGAGTATCCTTGCTTGGGTTCTTTCAACTAGTAGGAAAACACTGCTGGTTCAAACAAAATTTGGCAACAGGATATTCTGCTTCACAAGTACTGTATTTACCTTCATTATCATCGTCATCATCATCATCATTATTACTATTATTATTTAATAGTACTGAGATTGAACTCAGGGCCTTGTGCATGCTAGACAAATGCTACCACTGAGCTATAACCCCAGCTTTTGAATTTCACTCTAAGGGTCAGCAATTCTTAGTTCAAAGTTAATTACTTTGAACTAAGATCCGGACAAAATTTCAGATGATGGACTGTTATAGAATCTTCTATTTCCTCTAAACATTATCTTATCTTCTGAGGTTCCTCCAGCCCTTAACTTGCTATAATCTTAAACTGAAAGGAGTAAAGTTTATTATTTAATTGAAATTGTCAGAAGAGAACATTTAATTGTGCTCTAACTTGCTTTTAAATTTTTACAACAAAAGAAATGCAGGGAATTGTGACCACAACTTCAAAAGCCAAATGCAGTTCTGAGTTTTGATTGTTTTGGAGAACAGAAGACTTACTGTTTGGTGACCTGCGAGCCAATTTCATGTCTGGTACATTGAAAAGATGACAACAGGTGCTATGCAAAAACCTTTCCTCCCCAAGCCAGCCTTACTTTCTGACGTTTCATCGTTTGATATACACAGTTCAGAGCTATTGACAAGCATGAATGTTTACAGTTCAGATGGTTAATAAAGCCTTTGATAATTTCCCTCCTATTCTAAGCTGAATGTCATAAAGACCTTACAGAGGAAATCTGCCACTTGGGATGGAATGAAATCTTTCCTTGAATCTCTGAGTTTATCTCAACCAGGTCATTTAAACAAATCCTTTGAGGCCAGGGAGATAGCTCAGTAGAATAAGCGCTTGCCTGAGTTCAATCCCTGGTACTGCAAAACATAAAAAAAAAAAAAAAATAAACAAATCCTTTGCATACCAGCTAGAGTCACAAACTCTTGTGTATCCTTCAGCTTCGTTTACTAGCAGAGGAAGGTAAGGAAGAAGTTCTTTATCTTGGTAGCTTGGTTTGTCAATTCTTTTTAATTAAAGCCAATTCCCTTCTTCAAGGAAGTTGGGCCTTTTCTAAGTTCAAATGTTTCCTTCTCAGAGAAAAAGCGAAGAGGATTCTGATATTTGCTCATCTATGTAGCCAGCCTCCTGCATCTCCTGAACCTGGCTCAAGGCCACTCACCAGATGGCTGAAAGTTTTAAGGACCTGGTCGGAGGCCAGAATGCTTTAGGAATCTCGGCTGTGCTCCCACCCAACTCTTGGCAGGAAACCCCGGTGCTGGAGGCCAGCAGCCTGGGCTCTTTATGATGCTTGGCTTCTCACTAGGCAAAGGTGGGGCTCGGCCCTGGCTGACATTGTCCCCTGTTGGGTCATGTTGTACTCTGTCATGTGACCTGCGAAGGGCCTAGCATTTTAAAATCACTGTTTATTTCAACCTGATCTCATCATCTAAAATTTCTCTTTGAAAATGTTTCATTATAGTATAGAACATGTATATAACTAAAAAATACATAAACATGAAAAAAGGAATATTTGAAAATACAACTGTGGGGCTGGGGAGATGGCTCAGTGAAATAAGCACTTCCCTGGCAAGCACAAGGGCCTGAATTTAATCCCCGGTTCCACAAAAATAAATAAATAAATAAATAAATAAGTAAATAAAGTACAGCTGTGACTTTAGTCTTGGGAAGTCCAGGTATTGGAAGCAGAATCCCCAAAGTCAGCTGCGGATGGTGGTTGGGGTGGGGCCTCTGGAAGTTAACTGTGATAAGCTGAGCCCATCCTAAGGCTCTGTGATTTAGGAGGAAGGGAGACCTGAGCACGCAGCCCCTTAACCCTGCACTAAATGACAGGAAGCAGCCCAGGTGCCAGATTACTAACTTTGGACTTCCCAGTCCCTAGAACTGTCAGTCATACATTGATTTTATTTATAAATAGCTAGCTTGTGGTGTTGGCCTAGCAGCAGAAAACAGGTGAAAACAGTGGTGGATTAACTAATGCCATCTTGTACTATCGTTACGGAAGGTCACATGAGATTGTTGCCATAAAAAGAGAACCGGAGTAGGAGACAGTGTGCTGTTGCCTCTCCTGGAGAAGCTCATCACGCTGGCTTTCTTAGTATGAACTCAGCTGTTCTCCTGGGAGGAGCTTGGGACCTCGCTCTCACTGGGGATAGCTGAGGTTTCTTTTCCAGGGAGCCCTGGTCCTTACCTTGAGTGTCACTTCCTGACTCCAGTGCAGCTCCCTCAGCCTGCAGGCACAGACCCCTTATCCTGCTGCTGCAGACTTGCTAGCTTCCACCGCTGACCTTTGGGCCTTCGCAGTGCAGATCCCCAAATGCAGATCTGCATGAGACATTATCGAGGCCTCTAGGCCTCTAGCTGCACTCGTGCAGGATACTGCTGTAGGTTCTAGGTCTTCAGCCAGACTCATGCAGGGCATTCCAGCCCCTCAGCTGGATTCTTGGGGCTTTAGTGTGTGGACAGAGCCCTTCTGCATTTAACTCTTTAGGTGAATATTATAAAATAATCCTAAAAATTATGTGTCGTGTATTACATCTTTTGTAGTGGCATAAAATTTGTACATTCAGGTTCATTGATGCACTTTGTCTTCTTTAGTGTGTGTTTGAAATTATCCACAATAAAGCTGGTTTTTATTTATTTTTTATTTTTTTATTTGGAGAGGCCAGCTCAGCCCACCCTGAGGACTGGGCTGGCACAGCATGTGGTGACAGGGATCAAACCAAAATCCCTTCATGTTTGTCCAAGCTTGCCTAAGCAGACACTTTAGATTGCTGAGCTATCTCACTGGACCCAAAGCTATTTTTTTATGAAAGCATTTGCTCAGCTACTCTCCTTGCAAACCCTGACAACAACAGACATGTACCAATGCTTAATGAGTGAAAATTCTTCTTGCCTCCCTCCACTTGTATACAGACATGCATATTCATGAAGTAGTAATATTGAGCTATTATTTGGCAGGCCTCATGTGTAACAAGATGTAAGCTATGACTATTGACCACTAAGAGCACAAGAAGGAAACGACTAAGATCACAGCCTCCCTCATGGAATATCCAGCACCAGCTATGAAGCTGCTGGCTGAAACTCAGACCTGAATCAGATCAAAATATCTAAATGCAGTAACCAGAGTTTGGGAAATAAAGATCAATGGACCATGTTAACAATATCCTACTGTGAAAATACAATAAGCAAAACTGGATTATCTTCTTAGACATTTCAAGGAAAAAGGAAAGGGATGAAAATCTATAACTTAAAACAACTTCAAGACACTTAAATCAAAGGCTATTTATGTAGTTTTTGGGATTCTCAAACCGAATTTTCAAAAAAAGTATTAAATTATCAGAGCTTGAACACTGACTAGACTATAGAGGTACTAAACATTGCTGAGGTTCTAAGTGTGGTCGTAGTTCCAGGGTAACATGGAGTTTTTAAAATGTCATCCTTAGAGATAACTACTGAAATATTTGTGGAGGAAATAACATCTTAGCAGCCAGTTGTTACTATGGGGGAATCCACTGTGGGGGAAGAATTAGAATAGTGGGCATGAGTTTGTGGTCATTGTTGTACTTTGTCTCCTTTAATATGTGTTTGAAATTATCCATAATAAACATTTATCTTTATAAAAACATTCACTCAACTGCTTTCTCCTAAACCAGAGAATATGTTCCTCAGAAATATGAATTTGATGGCCGGGCGTAGTGGCGCAGGCCTGTAATCCCAGCACTTGGGAGGCTGAGGCAGGAGGATTGTTGTGAGTTCGAGACCAGCCTGAGCTACAAAAGTGAGCTTAAGGCCAGCCTGAACTGCATAGTGAGACCCTGTCTCAAAAAGACAAAAAAAAAAAAGAAGTATGAATTTGATAGCTCTGGGCAAGCCCAGCAGCAAAACTGCATTGAATCAACCCATGACTTCTGCTGAGGAAAAGCCAAGAAACAAGGGAAGGAGGTGCTGCAAACTTGCTCATGGCCTCTCTCATGATTTCTATTCCAGGAAGGGACAGCCCATAGCACCCGAGCTTTCAATTAAATATTCTACACAGGATCCACAAAGTGTGATGGAAGAAATGCGCCATTGTTGTGTGCCCTGTCTCTGGGCACCTGCTGAGCACACTCTCCTCCCCAGCCACCCCACTGCTGGAGGACTGGATGGCCAGCGCAGAGCCAGAGGCAGAGACGGGCCACAGCAAGCCCTGCCTTTAAGTCCCCTGGACTTCCATCTAACTTTACTTGTCATGGTTTTTAAATCTCAAAAATAAAATAAAATTAAAAAAGAAAAAAAGAGAGACTGGGCATGGTAGTGGGTGCCTGTAATCCCAGCATTTGGGAGGCTGAAAACAGGAGGATCACTGAGTCTGATCTATGTAGTGAGACCCTGTAGACCCTGTAAAGCCTGTACTAAATACATTAAAATAAAATAAAATAAAATAAAATGATACTTTCCTGTGTTTGTTGACTAAAACATTTGTGCCTATAGCATTCCTTAGGATTCAGGATAGAAGACCTCCCCAGCTGAGACCACACAGCTTAGACAGTGAGTACCATCTGAAGGGCATAATCACATTGATTGTGGGGACAGCCATCCATCCCATCCTCTGGTTCTCTCATCTGACAACAACAATGATAGCTCCAACTCTGAAGAGTTTTACTGGATGTGTTAATTCTCTAGGCCTGCCGTAACAAAGTACCATAGACTAGGTGGCTTAAACAACAGAAATTTATTATCTCTCAGTTCTGAAGGCTCAAAGTGCGAGATCAAGGTTGTGTCAGGGTTGGTGATGGAAAATGTGTTCCTGCCTCTCTGGTCTGTAGTAATCTGGGGCCATATTCTGGGTTCCTTTGCTTATAGATGTACCCCCAAGATCTCCTTTTTGTGTTTATGTAGAGCCCCCCATGAATGCACTTCTGCCTCCAAATGTCCTCTTTCTACAAGGGCACCAGCAGATTAGAGCCCAATCTAATAAACTCATCTTAACTTGATTACTTCTACAGATACTGTATGTACACGGTAAGTCATATTCTGGTGTGCTGTATGTTAAGACGTTATATGTATGAGGAAGTATCATGTGCATATCTAGACATCCCCACCAACTGGGGGCAGCAGGAAACTAGGAAATTGATCAAATGTGTGTAGGTAGGACTGGGCCTCAGTGCCTAAAGCAAACAAGCTACTTCAATCCTGGGATAAACATCTTCTCTAGTTAAAGTCAGCTATTAGTTGCTAAGCAACCTTGTGTCATGTGTTACAAACTTTGCAAAAGTATAAATAAAGGACCCTTTCATTGTGTGGTTGTGTTAATCTTGCCCATCAGGCAGACCAGCGACCACCTAGCCCAGCTTTTGCCTTCTTGTCTACCTTTCTCCTTCCTGCCGCCATTTCTCCCCAGTAGAACTGATCACAGTGAGACCAATGGATCCCTACACCCACCCAGCCTCCTGAAGTTATAGATAGGGTTTTGGGGAAGAGACTGGATTGCAGGGGTGTACGCATCAGCAGAGTAGCCCACTGATGATCTCACGGTTATGTGTACCTATGTGCTGCCAAGGTGAGCACAGGCTGCATGTGATGTTGCTAGGTCAGGCTGGGCCTATCTGCCTCCTCCCTGATCTCTCTTTCTGCTTCTTGCTACCATGCCTGAGCTGCCATACTATGGAGTGTTTCTCTGTTGCCCTTCTGTCATGCCATCCTGCCTTGGAGCAGCTGAGAGTATGGGTGGGAACCTCTACAAACCGTGAGCCAAAAGGAGAAATCTTGAAGTTGGCAGAGGCATTAACTGAACTTCTTTTTTTTTTTAATCATGTCTCAAAGACACTGTTGCTTCAGAAAGTGGCAACAGCAATGGGCTAAGTGTGTTCTAAGCAAGAGGAAGTAATGCGAGGGGAATTAATGGCATGTATCTTTTACTGTAATAATTTTTTTATTTAAACATACAGCATGTATTTTGATTATCCTTTGTATTTTTCCCCTGCTGCCCTTAAAATCTTCAACTAACATGAGAGCAATTTGTTTTTTTCTCTTTCAGGACATATTAGCTGGGTGTGGTGTTTCATGCCTGTAATTTCATAACCCAGGGGGCTGATGCACATGCATTGCCATGACTTTGAGTCTAGTCTAAACTACATAACAAGGCCCTGTCTCAACAAACAAATAAATAAACAAACAAGAAAAAAAAAAATCAAGATGTCTTATAACTCTATTTCTCAAGTAACTCAGTCCCCTTAACTGGGGGTAGACTGCATCTCATTTTTATCTGAGATTCTTCATCCTGATGCTTGAAGAGCTTTTAATTCCCCAAATGTATTACCTTGTTTTTCCAAGGGGTTCTTGCACAAATAAGAGTGCTTGTAACTGGCCACATTCCTGAAGATTTCCAATGGCTGCTGTGTGAACCACGTGTCCACGGGGCCTCAGTATCAAGAGTTATCTTCATGCATCCCTCATCCTCACAGTCCGGAGTCTGTTATGGGAGCAAGTGTGCAAACAAAAAGCCTTACATTTCCTGATGGGTGAAGTAGGCTTTCCTAGTGTGCTCGTTCTTAATCATGTCTTCAGTATTCCAACTACAGACTCACATTCCCTTAGCCAAAGAGTGCCAAGTACTCTCTGCATCACTTTGAAAAATATTTGCTCATCTTGTGTTTCCTAAGACTGGACAAGTGTGTGCCACATCATCAGACAGTACTAATAATGACATGTATAATCTCAATTGCAAACAGAAATAAAGCAAAACTGTGAGTAATCTGGGATAAAAGGACCAGAGACAGGAGAACAAAGAAAATACCCCCAAATCCCAAAGGCACAGACCTAGAGTAGCGGGACTAGGAGTTAGGTAGAGTGAGTTCTGTCCCCCTTCTACTTAGTGGTGAGAAGCTTGGGAAGCCAGATGTGAGTTCCAATCCCAGTTCCAGCTCTGCAAGGCAGTGTCTGCTTCAGCATCCTCATGTGTAAAATTAAAGTACTAGGTCTGCGCTTGAGCTACTGTACAGGAAGTACATGGCATAGGGCTTAATACAGAGTGAGCCCCAAGAAACATTAGCTATCATTACAGCTATTGTTAACATGAAATCCAACATGCCCTCCTCTGTTCCTTCAAAAGAACAAAGATAACTCCTTTGGGCTTAGCCATGAGCATATACAAAGAATATTTCCTCTCTCTAAACTCTTTAAACTCTGGTCAGTATCTTAAAGTCATGTTGTTCTGTAAAAACCTGCTGACATCTTTCTCCCAATGGCTGAAACAAATCTGCTGAATTCCTTTGGTATTTTCTAAGGTAGGGAGGCATTTTCCAATCCCTGCATCTCATAATCACCCTCTAGTCACATTTCCCATAGTTGGGTATGCTGTGGCTAGCTCGTCAATTTCACCCAATAAAACAAAACAGCTGCATATTTGAATTGTGTCTCAGAAGGGGTGGTGGGAAGGCGGATCCAAAGGTGATCTCCTTGGTGGAAGGGCCTCACCCAGGGTAGCACTGAATACCGAGGGTGAAACTCTAGCTGCTGCCAGCTGCCCCGTGGAAAGGTTGTTGCCACAGTTTCAAAAGCAGGAGTAGAGGCAAGAATGCCATTTCACAGGGAAAACAAAAGACTTCACTTTTGTTTTCCCTTCCTGTATTTTTCCAGAGGGCAACATCAGGTGAACAGAAGATAGGAAAAAACTAGTGATACAAAAAAAAAAAAAAAAAGGATGCACTAACCCTGAAGACAAGAAAAAAAAAATCCGCCCCTGTTACACTGGAAAAAACTCCTAATCCACCCAGAAATTGAACTGACACTCTGGGAGTTGCTTGTGTTTTCCACTGAGTTCTCTTCTTGTCAGACTGGTTTGTCTCAGGGGGCTGTGGCCTCCCGATCTTGGCGTCTCCTCCACTCTCCTTCTGTGGGCAACCTGCAGGAAGTCACGGTGCAGTTAATCATCTAGGTGGCCAGCTGCGACTTGTTTTTCCCTGGGAAGCTTGTTTCTTTTTCCAACTGAGGGAACCTGGGTTGGTGGCCACTTGGTGTGGCACGAAGCCCATAACTTTGATCAGGATTTGTTCCTGTTACGTCACGGGAGATTTTGTTTAGCTAGAAGCTGGAGACATTGGTTTTTGTGAAGCTCAGCTGCACATTTTTTTTTTTTTAAACAGAGACCTAAAAGCAGTCACTGCAAAGAAAAGAAAACGGAATAAATATTTGTACCAAAAGCTGACAAATGTGTTGAAGTCGTCCAGGTTGGAGGGACAGGACACAGCAGGCTGTGTTCGCCAAGTAATAACTGCTGGCTGCTTTTCCTTCAGCACTTCCAGGGGATCCTCCAACCATTTTGCCTCTCACTGTTTCCTAAACTTTGCCTCAAAACCACAATACACGTAGAGCTTTCCTCTAGGAGATGAGTTTTAGTGTATGTGTTGCCGAAGCAAGCACAGACGTTTTATAACCTCCATTCTGAATATAAGTCTGCCATAGGTAGACAGGACAGGAAGATTTAGCTTGATTACCCTGGAATCTCAACCCCATCTCCTAGGGCTAAGCCTAAGGCATGATTTCCTTTGTTATCATTATCTTTTCCAAATAGTATTCTCATGAATCTTTCTCTGTCTCTATCACTGTATCTGGGGAGGCTGCAAACAGGAGGACCTCTATGTGTGAGAACCTGTACCAAATACATAAAATATCTGAGGAAGCTTTATCAGTGAGGTCTCCTAGTATGAAATTTCATTTCAAATAGCCCTGGATTGAAAACCTATCTCTGTCTCTTCTAGGATACTGACTCTTCAGCTTATATTTCCATCTGTGAAATTCTAATACACAGTTATTAATGCCATTTCCATATTAGAAATGAATAGCTAAGCAGAAAAAAGTTTAAGATCAGAAGACTAATGAGGATCCAGGATGTGAGCCACACAGTTTGGTCTCAAAACTCATACCTTTAACTATAACACTTTTCTTCTCTACCTTATATGCCCTTATGCTAAGCTTGGATAATTTCTTCATATCATCACAACAGATAAAGTGATGTTCTGTTTTGTACATTTGATACCATGTTTAAGGAAGAAATGATTTTTTCCTAAAAATATATAAGACAATACAAGGGAAAAAAAGAAAACTCCTAAACATCAGCTGGTTGTGAGACTTCAACTAACTTTATGTACCTACAATTGAATTCCTGAAAGAAAAGGGAAGAATAAAAGAGAGTTGAAAAAAAAAATAACTAAAACTTTCTGAAAACTGAGGAAAACTATAAACTCACAGATTGAAGTTGAATCAGCTTCAAACATAAGCATAAAGAAAACTAAGCCAAGACATATTATAATCAATTAGTGATTCACACTAATGGTAAACAGAAAAATCTTAATTTGACCAGAGGAATTAAAAAAAAGTTCCACATTATATACAGAGAAACAGAGAATGGCAACTGACTTCTCATTGGAAACAATGCAAACAAGAAACAACAGAATGATACCTTTAAACTGTGAAAGCAACAAGAAAACCGTCAATTTACATTTCTATACCCAGTGAGACTCTTTCAATAATTACAGCAAAATAGAATTGTTCTCAGATAGACCCAAAAGGTGGAAGAATTCACCACCAACTCCTGCATTACAAAATATATTAAAGAAATTCTTTCAAGCAAAAGAAAATGATACCAAAGGTATGACGGCCACTTGAAATGTTTTCATGCCTTTCAGATCTTATTAGAGGTCTTCAAACATTAAACTATTTTTACATGGACATAGTTATGAATCTGGCAGCAGTGATAAATCAGGATGATAAATCACGATATTTTGTAGCAAATTCAAATTCAGTTTTTCCAACTTCAGTAATGCTGTGCCTGTGTCCTCACAGGATGTAAGCAACAAGCCAGGGAAAATCCCAATAACAGTCTGTTACTTTCTTCTTTCTTTTTATTTTTTTCTGTATTTCAGGGAAGGGTCTACAGGGTGTTCAGGGTCTCATTACTAGTTCGGCCTCATAGCAATTCTACTTGTCTACAGCCTCCCAAGTGCTGGGATTACAGGCATGTGCCACCACACCCAGTCTCAATCTGCCTCAGTTCGCCCCAAGGGCCGGGCCGGCACTGCAGGCTGGGGATGGAACTCCTGGCCCCTGGCCTGCTTCAATCCTCTGAGCTATGTGGCCAACCTCCAATCTGTTACTTTCAAGTAGCTTTTAGTTTCACAAAGATGAACTTGAATCTTTTTTTTATCTCAAGTTTTGATATTCTTGAAAGAAGGGAACATCACTGAATAAACATTGTCAAAAGAGGTACATTTCAATTTCAGTATAAATTCAAATATTTTTACAAGCTCAATGTATTCTTCATAGCATCCTTTACTCAGGTTTTAAATATTCCCACTATTCATGCCTGACACTGCTTTGTTATGATTTGTATGAGTGTTCCCCATAGGTTGCATTTAAATTTGGTCTCTGGGATGGTAGACCTGGTGTAAGGAGCTATTGAGCAG